>PTEX01000115.1:1841803-1985372 GCA_003342815.1 Eudromia elegans | reverse complement strand
CGGAGACGCGCGGAGCTGCGCGGGCCCGGCCGGGCGCGGAGGGGCTGCGGGGGGCTCCGCCGAGCGCCGCGGGAGAGGGAGGGAGGCGCTGGGGCAGCTGCCCCGCACTGGGGCGCGGAGTTCGGCTGAACCCGGCAGCCCGCCCCACGCTCGAGCATCGCTCCCCCCGCGCCGTGGCCGCGGGAAGCGGCGGCGCCCCCCACGCAGGGCGCGGGAAGGGTGGCGGGAAGGGCCGGGAAGGGCCCCAGTCGCCGTCGGGCAGCGGCCCGGACATGGTCACCTCTGCGGCGGCCAAGGGCCGCGGTGGGAAAATCCGCTTCCCAAGTACCGGCCGCGCAGTCGGCTCCTGCTGGGGGTGCGCACGGGTTTCCCTTCTCTGGCACCCCCACGTTTCCCTTCTCTGGCACCCTCACGTTTCCCTTCTCTGGCACCCCCACGGCGAGCACAGACCTTCTTATTTGTCTATTTATGCGTCTTATTTGTTTATTTTCCCATGGCGAGCGCAAACTCTAAGCTCCTACCCTTGGATTGGATGAGGATTTATCTATAGATACCGCTTCCTCTCCGCGTGCAGGAGTGCGAGCACACGCACACGAGCAAGCACGTGTGCTCCTCTCCGTGTGCGTGTCCGTGGGTAGCATCTCTCTGCGGGCTGGGTAAAAAATACATAACCCACCGCTAGGCAAGAAAAGCAGGAATTAAGGCACCCGTAAAAAGAAACTAAACGCCTATTTCTGTATTCCTAATCCTTAATGAAATGCACATGCCGTGGCTACTGTGTTGGTTTTTTTTTTTTTTTTTTTTTTTTAAGGCACTGGATTTATGGGGCCACGTTAGGTTTAATTTAGTGCGATGCTATTGATTATACCAAATATTCAGAGCTGTCTGCTTCTAGTCACGGGCGGGATGTCTGTCGGTAGGTCACCACTTGCATGTAGGAAAAAAAAAAAGAAAAAAGAAAAGAATTGCAGCATTAGCTCCCTTTTTATGTAGGGGGAGAGAGCTGTAATAAATAAATAAACAAATACACCCTTTTAATATAAACGCAACCATATTTTTTCTCAAAACCGTAGGAAATTACTATCCTACCAAGTTTTCCTTCTATAAATAGCCCGAATCTCGAAACAAAAGTTTTAAACCGCACACCAGATGCTGGGATGCTAGCGGTTTCCCTTGCTGTGTGACATAATTATAAGGTCCGAAGGCAAAAGCTATAGAAGTATAATAATAATACTAAGGCGACTGCTGAAGGGGGTGGGGAGGGAAACACGAGGGAAGCGGGGACTGCTTTATTTAGCGCCAAGAGCTCGGAGCGTTTCTGGGGGCTGCGGATTTGCCGCGGGTGCGGAGGGGACGGTGCCCCCGCAGGGACTCTCTCTGGTCGTGATAGTTCCGCCCGATCGTCTTTGGGCTCCTCGTCTGCGCCGCCGCTGGCACCGTAGCGGTAAAAATAAAAGCTCTTCCCAAGCGGGGAACTTGGCGCGGAGGCGCAAGCGGGGCGCAGGGCTGCGGCGCGCCGCCTGCGCCGGTGCGGGGGCGCGGGGAAAAGCTCTGCTCTTCTGCTGAAAAAGCTGGGGAACGGAAATGCCCCTGCAGGAACGAACGGGGCGCCGGGGCCTCAGCGTTTTGCGAGCGACAGGTCGGGTAGAAAGTGAATTTCTAAGAGGCAACCCCCAGAATGAGTTGCAAGGAGCGAACTCCTTTACAAAATCGATTTCTATATTGCAAGCTCACTATCTGCAAAAGTCATCTTCTTTGGCATGCTTGCCTACTAACCTTTGGCCCTCCGAGCCACTGTAAACATTTTTACAACCAGAAGCAGTTTGTCTGTGACTTTTGAGAAAGAAAACTGACTACAGATAAAATAGCTGGTTGTAGGATGATTGATGCATTTTAATGCTCTGGACATATTTTGGTAATCCAATTACATATTTAACATATAAAACTGACATTTAATAATATCAGCATAATTAGTATAAATGTCTAAAAATGGGATTAGAGATAATACCGTTTGGTACTGTTTCTTGCCGTGCATGTTTGAGTGCACATTTATCTACACACATATATAGGTGTATATTAAGCTTTTTCTAAAGATGCTGCTCTAACTCTCCATTTGTGTATGCCTTTCATTTCTGCAGGGCTGGATGCATTCGTTAGCAACATGAGATTCAGTTCTTAAGAAGCTTATTTGGGGGATTATCTATCAGTATATGGACTGAGTTAATTCAGTTATTTGCTAAAAAGTGATTGTGAATAATCCATAAGGGAGCRAGTGTGCGTACGTAGCAATAGCTGCATAAATCTTCAAAGCTACTACATGTTCTAACATAACAGTATGGCAAATAATGTCTGTTAGTGAGCAGATTGTTTGTACTGGCTGGTTACAAAGTACAGAGGGACAAAAATGTATTTGTGTTCTGCATGATGCTCCCATGTCTGTACTAATTCCACTTTGCAAGGTGGTGCCTCTCCACGCTTTTGGGAAGTGGGTTAGAAGGACTATGTGTTTTTCATGTGCCGTCAGGAAAATACTCTTGCCTAATCCCTGAAGATTAGGACTGTTGGAGGCAGTCCCCAAAGCCTGTTTATGGGGGGGATGTGTGCGGGGCAGGGGGAGCTGCACAGGCGGGGTAGGGACAGCATGCTCGTAAGTGCGGCCTCCTCAAGAGAACGGTGGACACAGCACCCCTGTCGATGTCACTCGTGCAACGGACACCACACTAGCCGTGGCTACCCCAGCCATGTCACTCTTCCCATCCCAGTGAGATCAGAGCTGCCTCCACCTCTGTGTGGTTTAGGACAAGAGGAAATGGCCTCACATTGTGCCAGGGGAGGTTCAGGTCAGAC
The DNA here is from genome assembly GCA_003342815.1 of Eudromia elegans. Classification (NCBI taxonomy): domain Eukaryota; kingdom Metazoa; phylum Chordata; class Aves; order Tinamiformes; family Tinamidae; genus Eudromia; species Eudromia elegans. The sequence goes on along the minus strand of PTEX01000115.1, from coordinate 1,982,525 downwards.
AATAGGAAAAATTTCTGCACGGCAAAASTGGTTAAAGCCTTGGAACAGGCTGCCCATGGAAGTAGTGGAGTCACCGTCTCCAGCAGTGTTCAAGAAAAGTGGAGATGAGGTGCTTAGTGGCAYGACTTAACAGGTATAGTGTTTTGGACCCTACCATCTTAAAGGTCTTTTCCMGCCATAATGATTCTATAATTCTATGATTCTAGGGATCTGGATTTAGCCCTTGCTCAGTGCTCAGGGTGCGGTGGTGTCCCCCATTCAAGCTGCGTCACCTCATTTCCCTGCTCTTGTGCCTCATCCAGCTCGTTGGCTGGAGCTGCGAGCGCGTTAGGGCAAACTGTCTTGCTCTTCATCCCAGTTTGAGCAGTGGCCAGCGCATGAGAACTCTGTTGTGGTCTCTGCAGCTTCTCCGTGGTACCTTAGTAATAGTCACTCATAAGGGGATCTGGAACAAGGTTTCAAGTCCGGTTGTGTCATCTTCCAACTCAGAGGTGTGTTGACTTAGAAGCAGAACGGGTGAACCTCACAAGGATATCGACTATTTCTAAGTGCACCTAAAATCAAGGCTTTTTTTTTTTTTTTTTTTTTTTTTTTTTTTTCCCCGGGAGGAACAAAAAGGATGAAGAAGATATTGGACTGTTGAGGACACTATGAGCTTGGCTTACCTGAGTGGCAGAGGTTCTTTGCATGTACCAAAGCTGACACACAGCAGAGTGTTAGTAATTGGGATATGGCTGTCAGGTAGCTCTAACAGCTAGGGCCACCACTTCTCTGAGAGATGGTCCAAGCCCAAACACTCCATCCGAAACCTTTCGCTCAGCTCAAACCTCGTGGTTTGTATCCAGGCTTTAAACACTGGAAGGGTAGGCCTTCCCTCTGGCATGGTCCAGATGCCAATGTTCTGGATATCCCTGAATTCAAATGCATCTGCACAMGACACAGGTCAGATTTCTAGCACATGCTAACAGAAAAAAAAAAGTAAAAAGTCATGATTTAAGTCATAGCTAAAAAAGGCAGTACGCTGAATTTCGAACTGGTAGGAAGACTGCTTGCAATTATTACATAGGTTGCTTTATTAACATAACATTTCAAATGGGTGTAAAGCAGCATTAGATAGTCAGTGAATGAGTAAGATGAATTGCAGATATCCTAGMATATTAAACAAAGAACAAAGCTACTCCCTCAGAAGAAAATCTTTCAAAGGAGGTGTTAAATTGCTAAGCAAAGCAAGCTGTAATTATACAGTTAGACTGACAAATACATTTTATGCAACACGAAAAATATGCCATGTGTACCTGGCACTATGGCTTTCTAAAGGGAGGATGATTCTACGGGCTTTCTTGGTGCATGGGGCTGCGTAATTTAGGCTGAAACACTGTCGGAAAGATTCCTAATCCTCAAAACACAATTTAACCCCCTAGTCGCTGCCAAGTCACTGCAAGCAACAGAAAACCGGGCTGAGAGTTTGCAGATGTGCATTACAGGGTGCCAATTAATGTTGCAAGGCTTGTCTCTTCAACCCGTAGTCTTCTGCACATCATTTCACCCTYGGTGCACTCTTACCACTGTGCCTTCTACAAGTGCTTGCAGCACACCTCTTCCAGCACCCGATTGATGGCTTTTTGCAACTTGGGGTCTGCCTGCCTGCTTTCCTTTCTGTTCTTTTTGTTCTTCCTTCCTCCTTGATATTTCTTCATGAGCCATCTCTGCAGCACCACCCCAAACTTGCTCAAGTTCAAGCATACACCTYGCCTAGTCTCATGCCAGCAATCTCAAGCCTCTAAGGGCTAGTAGCTCTCTCTCCCCCTTTTACTGTCAGTCGAATCCTTTCCAGAAGGTTCTCCTCCACCATGGAGAATTTGGTGGGTACCTCTTGTCAGGACAGCTCCTATACATTTACTCTTGCTAGAATCGTGCAGAGGGAGCATTGGAAATACTTTAATGCAAACGTGAAGAAATTCTAGATATGGAAGGGCCAAGCACTTTCTGAGGATCGTTCTCTGCCCATATGGGATATACTGCTATGATTTCTGTCTGTTACTGTCTAGAAGCTGTTAGAGCAAACCTTTATGCAGAGCACTAAATTCTCTTTTCCATACCTTTCTCTTAAGGTCTATTTCCCGTATAGAAAGCTTTTTTTTTTCTTGACAGTGCAATGAAGCTGAAAGTCAGCTAACTCATTCAGTCCCAAGGAAATACAGACAGTTTTCCTAGAATTAAGTTAGCTAAGGCTGAAGTAGTTGTGCTCATCGTAAAAAAAATTACAAGGTTAGAGTAGCCAACAAGATGTCCTAGGATATAGGATGACAGCAAGATAATTATCACCTATTAATTATTTTACAACAAAATCATGCAAAATCATACCCTTCTTAAGGAATCTGAAGTTAGAGAGCTAAAATAGAGTTGTGTCTTTTTTTTTTTTTTTTCTGGAATTAATCTTAATAGTAATACAGTTTGTATCCATGTAGTTGCTACAGTTTTGAATACTTATTTTCTTTTCAGTCTATGCCTGTGGATCAGATTTCCCTGGTGGCAGAAACCCACAAAGGATAAAATTCACGTTTATGCAAAAATCCCACTTAATCATCATAGTCTTTGTTCCAGCTCTTTGTCCAAGGTCAGATTTCACCCTGAGTTCCTAAGTAATTAGGCAAAAAAAGGACATCCAGTGGTACTGCAAGTGTGCAACCGAGGGCAAAACCACCCTCATGTGTTTCAAACGTGGCATAGGAACTTTCCTCTGTGAAGTGCCACCAAGCCCAGTGGTGAACGCTCCGTGTCTCCTAAACGGTTTGTTTGTGCYATAGCCTGCTGCTACTCAGGCATGAGCTCCAGGTACTTTGCAGATTTGCACTTTCAGGATAGAAAGACACAAAATGCTAAAACGGCACCAAGGGCTTGTGTCTTCCACCTGGACACACCTGCAGTGCATCAGAGCCACGAATATTCTCTCCTGCAGGGCCAGCACATCAGGACCATGCAGCATTTTGGCATGTTCTTGCCCCTCGCCTCTTGAGGCCTGAAGGCACCTCCCATCAAGGGTGACATCCATGGTCCTCGAAGTTACTAAATCAGGAGCACTTTGCTCAAGTCAGCAGAGTGACCCTGGTGCAAGTGAGGGGAGAGCCAAGCGTGAAGCCAGCCCAAGTCTTGTTCTTCCAGTATCCATCGAGCACAGCCTTGGCACAGGCCACTTTATTACACAGTTTAAAGGGAATGTGGTCATATTTCCCAAGAATTTATGGTGAAAGCAGTATTAATAGGAGGCTGCTCCTCCATGTCAAGCAAACCCCAGAATCAGTTCTGTGGGCTGCTGAAGGAGTCACTATGGCTTCTGGTGCCAGTGAGAGCTGACATAAAGAGAAACCATTATTTTCTGAGGGGAGAAACACTTCCAAAGCACCCTGGCATTTGCTTCTCATGTACTGGGTATTGCAGGGCAGCCCAGCTTCCCAGTCTGGAAGTGAGCATAAGCTGGTGATAAAGACATCAACCACTGCCTACCTGCAAAACAACCTGAGGTGAATTTAATTTAAGATTGTTTGAACACAGCAGTTCTGGAAGTAGGTGCCCTACCCACCCTCCTAATCTGGCCCAAGTGAGACATAACTATAAAACGTGACTGCTATTTGATAATAGTGTCTTTCTTGTGAGGATGGCCAGTGAGCTAATCCGCCCCCACACTCACAGGGCAGCAGCTGGGCTGCACGTGCACGCCGGAGCCGAGCTGCAGGGAGGCACCAGGAAAAGCCCCTGCCGTCCCCGGCCTGCAGCGGGATGACCCCTTTGCAGGCGGCCCTTCTCCAGGCAGGTTTCGCTCCGTGGTGAGGACAGACGCACTCCAGACTGGCCGTGAGCCTCTGATCCTGCCTGCCTCTGTTTCCCATGGTTTTAACAGGCAGTAACGAAGCAAGGCAGCAGGGCGGCCAGCGAGGAGAAAGCCCTGCTTACCCAAATTGTAAGCATCTTCCTYGGATGGGGCCTCCTGCACGCCAGGACCCATGGGAGCAGGAGCCGGGCCTATCGGAGGTGTGAGGAGGCTGGCAGCAGCCAGGGCAGGAGGCAGGACATGGTTAAGAGAGCGTGGAAGGGAATGGCAGCATCTCTCATGACTCCTCTGGCCGCCCTCCAAGGAGCCATGTGATGGGTGGGTTAAAAGAGTCCTCTCAACCATGAGAGGCTTCTTTTTTTTTCCTTTTTTCTTTTTCTTTTTCTTTTTTTTTTTTTTTTTTTTTTTTTTCTCCTTTTTCGCCCCCTCTGGTTGCACCTTTTCTTTCCTGAACTTGAAAGAAAACAAAACGTACCCACAAAAGTTTCCACGTTGAAGTTGTGCTGTGGGCTGATGACTCAGGGTGAGAAATTCAAGGGAAATGAGGAGCAAGGGGGACATTTCTGAATCAGGCCTGTTGTGCAGAGCCTTAAAGGAGAAGCAGGTTTTGCTGGATGGAGAACTGCACTTGMTTTACAGCACAGTGACCAGGCAGCAAAGAGTCGGGCTTCAGCCGACGCTTTGCTGCTAAGGGCTCAATCTGTCTGGGTAAATACGGTGGACACGGATGCTATCATAAGGGCCAAAGTAGGCAAGCAGGCAACTTTGTGCAGGCAAGCAGGGCTTCTTCTGATCATGGCAAAACCCTCTTTCTCCACTCCAATGGCTTAAAGGGTACCTCTTGCAGCTTTACAGTTTGGTGGTGTTTGGTTGTTTTCTTCCACTGGCACCTCGCACCGCAGCACCCGAGCACCGCTGGTAATCATGAGATTGGCACATCCCTAATAGACTTCCTAGAGTCTTTTGTTCTTCCCTCTTCTGTCTCTGGAAGCTCTGTTGAGGGTAGGTGCTTATGAGGGGAGGACTGGGGTCAAGTTATTGTTGTTAATGTCATTCTGGTTATGTTGCAAAAGATATATCAAAGAGGAGGTTCTTGCACTGTGACCTAAGGTCATCAGAGTCTGGATTAGTCTAATCTCTGAAAGTTCGTTCCCCAGACAGATTTGTTCGACCGAGAGTAACTTACCTCTGGGCTCAGAGCTCTGTCCTGTGTTTTATGATCTTCGTTGCTCCAGAGAAGCTCAACAGGCTTGGTAGAGGTGGAGGTTTCCCTGAACTGAGGATGAAAGAGACAGAAGGGGAGTGGTGGGAAGGACTTGCGTGCAGAGGCAACACGCAGAAGGCGAGCTAACCCAGACACATGCTGCTGCCTTGAAGTCTGCATGCTGTTTTCATGGTCAGACCACTTTGGTARTCATAGAGGTTGTGTCTCACCTTGCCTTTGACCTCTTTTGGTAGAGCATGGTGAAACAGATGGAAAATTGTTAGCAGGGAGTTCATCTTTCTCATTTGAGTCTCAAATGGGCTGCAGTGAATGGCTGGAAAAGCTGTGTCTGGAAAGTGACAACTTGAGGGACACCGTAGCCAACACATGGCCAACCCCAGTATAACACTTAACGCAACCAGCACCCACTGAAGTTGTGATAGATAAGGACAGGATCTAGAAACACCGTTCTGCTCCTCTGCAGCTCCCAGGTGCAGCTGGGCTTCAAAGCCACAGCAAGGCACGGCCTCTGTGCGAATAGCTGGTGTTAAGGAATGTGCTTGGGACAAATGCATGTGCCTGCCCCAGTGTACTTGTTTCTCCACCTCCAGCCCAGGGTGTACCAGAGCCAGCTCCTCAGCAACAAGACTTGGCAACTGGCCCCTGATGAGATAATCATGGCCCTGGGGCATGAGGAGGCATGAGGCGCAGCCAGGTGCTCCTAATCTGTCCATGGGTGTGATTTTCTGTGGTAACCACACCCTCGAGTGTTACTGCAATTAGGGAATTTGTTCAGTTTAGGTCAAGTGCTCATATTAGGGTGCTCTTCACATTTGACATGTGTTGGCACAGCAGGAGTGTGTGGATGTCCCTGGTCAGGCCATGCACTCTGCTAGGTTGTATACTTGCAAACGGCAGAGAAGTTATTGTTCTCATCTCTTTGTTCTGCGACTATTTCTAAACCTAGATCTCCCCTTTCTGTTTCCTCTTGTGAAGACTCACCAACCTGAGCGTTAGTAACCCAAACAAGCAAATAACCTGAGCATTAGTAGCCMAAAAAACCAAAAGGGAACAGGTCCCTGGGACCTCACACTCCATTTAAGGTGTGTCACGGAGAAGTAAGCTTTCAAGAGTTGGTGACTTTTGCTTCTTGGAATTTCCATTTTACAGGGAATGCTTTAAAGAAATAAAATACACCAACACTGCACTGCAACAGAGACCAAATGGCCATGCCTTATTGTAGATAGGAAATGCATTGCTTTTGTAGGCTGTCTTGCATTTCAGGTGCACTCAGGTCAGGTACAGAAGCTATGTGTTGCAGTCAGGTAGACACATCATTAGACACATACTCAGGCAAGTTACCATCTTCTTATTAAAGACTTGATGGATGTGATGAGGGTCACTTCATCACCTCACACAGGTGATGAGGATCCCTGGCTACCACTGAAGTGATTAGAAAGTGGAGGGCAGCTGCTTGCAGAATTATCTTTACTTGAGCAGAGGTGCCATTGCTTGCCACATCTGCTGTAGTATAGTAAGGCATATAAGGAGGAACAGCAAGGACATTGCTTCTGATTCCTGGTCCTTTTCTTTAGGGAAATTTTTCTGCTTGTACATTGTGGTTCCTACTCCCACCTTGCCCACTTTAGCTGCAAGAAGGGGATGATCTCTCTCTATGCTTTGTACAGCAAAACATGTGTAGTTTTTGTGCAATTTGTACTCTACTTGGCCTGGTTAAGTGCTCCCTAATGCACGTCTTTGTAAATTTTGACACCATCCAAACCTTGCCTAAATGATGGCAGGATTTGTCTTGCAGCATTTTGTTAMGACACTACTGTTTTTTGGAAAGAAAAAGATATAAATCTATCAGCTCACTAGGAAAGATCTCCCCTGTTGCGAAAGGACAGAGAGTGTTTTACCTCTCTGCAAATAAAAACACTTTCAGTGGTAACAGAAGTCCTCAGTTTGCTTTTATTCTCATGGCACAAATATATTTTCTGAGGTGTATCAGATCTTTGCTTACATGCTAGTTAATACTGTACACCTAATTAGAAATCATCGCTAGCTTTCTGACAATAGCTGGCACAGATATTGTTCACTCCAAGACATCTTGCGAGATAATTAAAGCGATGACTGACAACCTGGTGCAGTGAAAGGAATGTTTCTCAAAGTGGAGCTACTTCCACAAGGTTGCTTGTACCTATTTTGTTAAATGCAACCCCAGTACAACTACCTTGATTTCAATGAATTCCCCAGAAATGAATGTAGCCCCTTGTGTGTGTTTTTTTTTTTCCTGAAAGCTAATCCTGAAAATCTCTCAGTTTCAGACACTTTTTTTTTTTTTTCAAATTCATGTTTAAACACATGTGCATGAATACAGTGCTCAGGAAGGGTGCCTGAATCGCAGCCCTGAAAATGAATTCCTCTCCTTCGCCACAAAACCAGTACAGCACAAGCAGAGGGTGTGTGAGCCTCCCCACTCCACCCCATCCTTGAGTCTCATCCATGACCTAGAGGGGCAACCTCTAGCTAGGCAGAAGCGGGTGGCTCAGGCTCCCGCTTATTTAACTTATTTAATCCCTGGCCAACCTGCTAAGGCTGCCAGTAAGGGTGCCAATTGTGGTGGTGGTTTCTGTGATGTGGATAGTTGTCCACTGGGAACTGGATTAAGACCGTCAACTCATTTCAAATACTCTAGGCCACAAAGCATCTGCCAAACAGTAACCATTTTTTTGGTCACTACTGACTTGGGTCATGTTTGGATCAGCGATGAAAGGCTCCATATCCCAATACCAATCCCCTGAGCCATACAATTTCCCAGAATATTATTTTTTTTTTAAAGAAGGACAGCACTTTATATTGTCCTAAATTCCCCTTTGATCTGCTCTTTCTCAGTGTGCAGGATAGCCCTTTAAGGTGTATAATCTTTGTTACTTCATTGCAAGGGATTCAGGTATAGGGAGAGATTTTGGAAGATGGCTGGTGGCAGATCCGTGAACTGTGATCCAAATTGAGCTTTCAAGGATAAGAGACACACACTCCAGCGCCTYAGCTGATTTTGTGTCTGGACCTTAAATCTGCTCTTACACCTCCACACTTACTGAACAGCTCCTCAGCGGGAGGARCTGCTGAAGTTTCCTGAGACTTAACAAAAGCATCGTTAAACTGAAGACCACATTGCTTTCTTCTTTGCTGTCTTTCTGAGATACCTGTATTGGAACTATGGTGTCAGCTAACTTTTCTCCTAGATCTTCYAACTGCTTATATTGTCTGTGTTCCCTCTGATTGTAGTCTCTGAGCCAACTGCAAGATTTGGCAACCCAGGTGGTAGTGAAATGCCTTATTTCACAGATAGGAACTCACTGACCAGAGACACATTGAACATCTGGCTCAAATCATGCAGACCAGAGACCTGGAATGGAGTTTCCCTGATTGCAGCCTAGTCCSCTAGACACTGTGCTTCTCCTCAGCTTACCTGAAAGCAAGACCAGCTGAAATTATTGATTTAATTGGCCATAAATATTATGGCCTGCTTTGGCTGCATGTGGATGCTCGAAAGAGAGTTAATCTGAGAAAATGTCTAGGATAAGAATCATGTTAAGGCTGAGAGAGCTGGGCCTCTTCAGCCTGGAGAAGAGAAGGCTGAGAGGGGACCTCATCAGTGTGTAYAAGTACCTCAAAGGAGGGAGCGAGGAGGATGGGGCCAGCCTCCTCTAGGTGGTGGCCAGTGATAGGACTAGAGGAAACGGCCACAAATTGAGGCACCAAAAGTTCCACAGGAACTTGAAAAAGAATTTCATGACTGTGAGGGTGACAGAGCCCTGGAACAGGCTGCCCAGAGAGGTGGTGGAGTCTCCTTCTCTGGAGATCTTCCAAATCCGCCTGGACACCACCCTGTGCCACATGCTCTAGGAGACCCTGCGTGTGGAGGGGGGTTGGACTAGATGACCTCAAGAGGTCCCTTCCAACCTTAAGCATTCTRTGATTCTATGTGTGGTCAACACAATGAAGAAATGTCATTGACCTTTCTTGGCTAGTATGAAGCTGTACAGTATTGCCACTCACTCCCCTGAGCTGAAGTAAACCTGAAGAGGTGACTTTTTTTTCCCCTCTCTAGGAGACACAAGGGATAATTGCCATTTACATTAGCGTTYGGGCACTTCTTTGCTTGTGTTAGTTACTCAGAACAAGTCTCGCCTACCATCTTCTCTGTAGTATATGGAAGTTAACCATACCGTTGTATCAAAAGAGTAGCTGTTAAGATAGAAAATCCTGGGCAGCTCTACTACAGTTATGCGTGATCAGATGCAATATACAGAGGGAAGATTGGATAAGTTGTATGAGGATGGAGTTAGCTATGAGGCCCTGGTAGGATCTGCTTTCTATCACACAAGTAAGGCGCCAGGAGCATATGTGTAGATATCTCACAGCGGTTTATTGCTATTAGGCTGTGAAACATATATTTTATTCCTTTTATTTTGTTTAAAATAATAAGCAAAAAAATATTTTATTCAATGAATCCTTCCACCGTGAAAAGTTGTTTCTATTGGGAAAGCTGGAAAGAGTAGGGAAAAGATTAGATTTAAAAGATTATACACAGAAATACAGATATGTATAGAATATATAATTCTTTAATTCTTAAAAAAATAAATCTATCACTAGAAAGTCCCCTCTTTTTAAGTTTCTCTGCTTATTTGGAGTCTTTTTATGTYCAGCTTCTATTTTCAGAATAGAAACTTGCCTTTCAATAGCAGCTGAGGATCAAATACAAGAAAACACATGGAGAAATCTGAGCATGCTGGCTTAAAACTTGTAGTTACATGCATGTATTTAGAGAGACCACTAAGCAAACCTAGAAAATATAGGACACATGCAGTGCCCAGCACCCTTGTACGTTCTTCCCTGAATACAAAGGGATTTCAACACATGGTTAATTCCTTCCTAAAAAAAGTCTTAAATTTAGGTGGTAGATCATCGTCCACCCTGTGCGCTGGCCAAAGCTGTGGCTCTGTTTGCTGATCCCAAGTTTGATTACCCGAGAGCATGTTTTTGACTCAGCACCAGGAATGTAGCCTCAAAGGAGCACCTGGAACTGGGAGACAAGCTAGGAATTAGGAGCAGAGAGCATGAGCAGAGCAACTCAAGAAGCCAATCTCATCCAAAAGACACGTGGCTCTTACATGGATTTGTTCCTGAGGAAGGATGTGACTGAGCATCACTGGGGAGCACGGGAGGCAACAAAGGCCCGAGCAGACTCCTTAGAGGGGTAATTTCATCCCGCAAAGGATGATCCCCTTTTGAGGAGGCAGGGAGGGGGCAGAGGTGCAGGAGGGGGAATGTAAAAGAGGTAAGAGACAAAGCACAGTTTACATCAATAAGAGAATTTGGCTTTGGAAGAAGATTTTCTGCGTGGCTGCTCCACATAAATTGTGCTTAGCTCTATGGTTGCAGGATTTGGGGGTCTGGTGAAAGGCTCTTGAATATAAACTCTCGAGGACAATTTTACTACTTAGCATCCCAATACCCTATCACCCACTAAAGTGAAAGTCCGAGGGTCTCATGGAGGTGCACTTTGAAGTTTAGAAATGCAATAATGATACAATAATAGTGGGGCCATAGATGAAAGGCTCGGTTTACAAAATTTCGTTTGTGAGTGTTGAGGCACTAGGGAAAAATAACGCCGTTTTTAACCTGAGTTTGCGGAACAGTAGTGCACGATGTAAATATCTACTATCACAATTCTGCAGTTGGGGGATTCACTGCGTGATACTGGTGTGTAAGTGTGAGCTTGGACAGTCTGAGGGATGCTCTGCGTTCCTTCCTCCAGAGCACAAACTCATTTTAAAACCAAACTTTTAGAGGGTATAGTGTTGTATGCATGCAGCCAAACCATGATTTCTTCTCAAATTAAAATCAGCTCCTTTCTTGCCATCTCTAGAACTCTCTTGAATATTTCAGCTGACTAGGTTTTATTTTAAAAATATATATAGGAGCTATTGCTTGGCACACTATAGAGACCTTGGCTTTTATAGCATCCATGTACTATATATTTTTTTAATTTCTTACTTTTTAAAGTATTTGGGGATATTCCTTTACTTATGTAAAACTAAGTTCAGTACCATGCATTGTTGATATATTCTTCTTCTTTTCTGTTGCTTTTATGTAAGGAGTTTAGAAACTATAGAAATATTCATGAGAAGGCACTTTATGGCTTTGAGTGATTTTTGCATATTCTTTTTTGCCTTCTTTAGAATTCTGCTTCCAAAGTTTCACCCAGTATTAGCTGAAATGGATGTCTCATACACACATATATTATTTCAATGTATGTCTTACCAACCTGATTCTCAAGATTTCACTCAGCAGTTTTCACTAAGGACTTATATGCACAGACCTAAGATCAGGCAGATGTTATTGTAAGCTGGCTATTTTATCTCATCCTTTCGAGGAGCTTAAATTAAAGTCCTTGAAATGAACAGAGCCAGACTGTCACCTGAAACAAACTATTTCACCAAAACTAATCTCAGTGTAGCTATGCCAGTTTGAACCTCGTCTCCCATCATTTAATCACAAAAATGCATTTTTTTCTTTCTTCCTCCCCTCTATCATTTCCTCTAAAATAAAATGATTAAGGAAGGAGATAACTGATAGCAAAATACCCAAAGCTGAAGTGAGGCTGAGAACTCCCCCATGATCTGTATCAGTGCGTCCTGCACTTTGCATAAAACCAAAGTCATCCACTCTCCCTGAGATGTGAACACAGAGCTGTGCTCCTCAGAGACTAGGAAGGCAGAGTCTAAGTACCTATAGAGAGGCCCACGTGTGAATCCAGCAGCACACGGTTGCGCGAAGGCAGAAGAGTAAACGCTGGCTCTGGCACTTCCGAGCTGAGAACACGTATCTGGGCAAGCATCGGTTATTATAACTCTGGCCAGCAAACCGCAAAGGCATTCAAAGAATCACCACCACAACATCTTGCAGAATATTGTTACAACTGTCACCAGCAGTTCTATCAGAAATCTGAAAACTGTGAAGGGCAAAATTTAACCCCTGRAAGGCAAGGAATTTTCCCAAATTGCCTGGCAGTAGACAGACACTTTTCAGAGCAGATAGAAAATTGCTGGGCTTTGCTGCTAACCACCCTGCGGAGCACAAAGGCAAAACTAATATCAGAATGATACTTGCCTCTTCCTTTAAGCTRTTGTCTATACGCATTCTCCTTAGTATTTATACATTGGCTTTCTGTCTCCCTCTGTATTGCACCACCTCTGGAGTTGGACCAGCTCCAAACACTAACTTTAACACAGCCTTTTGTCAAAATCTCCAGCCTCACTAGAGTGTTAGCTTTGGAAATAGGCTTGAATTTTATTGAGAGAGACAATAATGTAGTGAACAGGCTCATCTGACATATACTTGCAGCAGCACAGGCAGGTTGCCCATGAATAYGTCAAGGTATCAGTAGTGCATTGCAGTTAAGCTACATTAAGAGGTGTGATTGTACACGTCTTCTTGCATTATTGTTATTTTTCTAACTGTGTAATTGATTTTATAACTGACCACAAGCCTTTTTTATTATTATTATTATTATTTTTAGTAGTATGAATTCAGCTGCTTTTCCTACTCCATCCGGCACTTCTCTGACAACACAGCAATTAGCGCACGTCAGGAAAGTGAAGTTCAGCATCAYATCATCTCACCTGGCGCTGAGATGGCACACATTGTGGGATGCAACATTTTGTTATCTAGTGTGATTTTTGGCAACCRCTCCAGGATGCAGTTACCTTTTCCATGAGGGTCAACAAACTCCTGCTGCAGCAGGGAGAGTGAGAATGAAARTGTCATTAGCAGGAGAACTCCTCTTGAGGCAGTCTGAGACAGCTAGTTATACAAAAGTGCAGATTTCTCCAAAGCCCAGCAATGAGGCTAGATAAGACCTAGAAATGGCCAGATGATGATTCCTAGTGGGAACAACACACTGACTCCTGTGGGTAATGACTCACAGGATATCACACCTCAAGCCTGTCAATGGATYAATGGTCCAAGCCTGACGGTTGCACCTCTGATATGGGAAATGCCATATCTAGGGGGAAATATGTTTATTTACATCCAGAGATTTTATAACTATTACTTACTTACTTTGAGAAGTTGCTCCGTCAAGCTTGGGTTAATGGACAGCAAGTATGAGAGGTACAGGATAAATAATGTATTTGGTATTTTTGCAGCTCAGTTATCGCTGCCATGTAAGAGATATCAGTGTATGTGCTGAACAAAGTAATCTTTCTWTCAGGTTCCCGCCTAGCTCAGTTCTGCAGGAGGCTGGCATTTTGTGGCCTAAATTCAGCAAAGTACTTAAACCTGGGAGGATCCCCTTGACCCCGACTTGAACTCAGGAACTCAGTGCGAACATACGTGTTTAAAATTTTCCACATGCTCTTAAGAGTGTGTCTAAAGTCCGTTTGTAGTGTGCTCCATGGGGCAAGAATAAAAATCTTGAGTGTCGCCAGGAACCACGGGTGACGTGCGTGCTTCGGTCACAGTGTGCTCCCCGGGGTGGGCTCTTGCTTCACCAGACTGTTTTCAGTTGCATTTTTTTCTTCTGATCAGGGCCATTCGGGTTGTTCCTTTGCTCTTGGACCTTTGTTTGGACAATTTGGGTCATGTTTTTTAGAGCTGCATGGATTCAGACCTCTTTGGCAAATCTGCCTACAATTACCAGAGTGGAATGGGACAGACCTGAGCGCGCAATATTCGGCATACGCAACATTGCTCAGATAGCAGAGTGAGATATGAGCTCTTTAGGAAATCAGACTGCTTTTGTGCTGGAAAGTCTGGCTTTCAACTCTTTGGAAAACCTGGGTGATAGACAGACTTCCCTTTAACAATCTTCTCTGCTATCATCCTTGGCACTGTTAAAAGCTTAATGAAGGTAATAATTTTCACCGAAAGCCTGGAGAATCTTCCTTCACTCTCCTATGTGCACTAATGTCTATTGTAGCTACCTCTAGCTGAAGATGTCTCATTTCCTGACTATGCTTATAGCGCTGACTCCATTCCCAATGCCTCATCGGACAGAGATGCATCTGCAGCTGCCTCGCCACCATTAGTTGTGGCACAGCCTTTTGTCTCCTATGTTTATGGAACTGTTCATTGCCATTTGAACATTTGGCATTTCTATATTCTCGAGCTGGACCTCTACTACGTGGCTGTGCAAGGTAACTTCTAGCAGCCTAATCATTAGAAAKACAAGCCTAGTGAGAGCTGCTGCTGACCCCACTTTCCTATACACATATTGCCAGGCAACTACCGCAACGAGGACAGTCATTTCTTTGGAGCCCTCAGAGACTGCCGTAGACTTAAGCAGACTTTGGATAAGGGCACGTTTGTTTGATACAATCATTTGCTTTAATGGGGTGAGTCGAATTACTTCAGTTCCCTCCCAGTTTGAGACACAGCTGATTGATGTGGAGGGTGGGGAGGTTACAGAGGGAGAAAGAGAGGGAATAGTCTCCTTTGAAAGCAAATAAATACTACCACTTCTGCTAATTGCATAAAAGTCAAAAGCTAAGCCATAAATGGTAGTGCAAGTCTGAGATTACTCAGCAGCCCTGTTATTCAAATGCAGACCGCTGTATGAGGCAGATATAGAAGAGCTTAGTGTTAGCAAAGGCTCTTATCTTCACTTGTTAAACCACTCATGTGTTATGACAAGTCATTCCCAGCCTAACAAATGAAGATTAGAGCACCAGAAGCAGCATTAAAAAGTAGAGATACAGAAACTGTGACAGTGGGCCCAAGTGGCCCCTGATCTTCACAGAGCTGACACCTCAGTCTAGCCTTGGCTCAGGCTCCTTTCTCATGGAAAATCTGAAATCCACCTGCCTGTCATGTACCCATGAACATGCAAAGTAATTTTTTTGATACAAGAACTGACTTCCCAGTCTAATTAACCCAGTGAAAAGACTCCTGCTGATTTCAATGGGCCTTGGACCAAGCCCAGAAGTGGCTGATAATGCACAGAGAGCATTAACACGCCCCAGAAGGATGGCAGATATCACAGCTCTGCTCATATTTGGTYGCTCCTATTAAAGCAGGCTGTCCAGAGAGGCTCCTCAAAGATGACTTACTGTGGAGTGGCAGAAAATTGGCTGTATACAGAGTTGTTTTCAAAACTGATCTGGAATACATATTTGTGTATGTTGGATTTTTCCTTTGAAAAATTCAATAKACGGAAACCGCAATTGTTCTATGATAAGACACTAACAAAGCAAACAACAAAAAGAGCTATCAAAGGCAGCTGTGTGTTGCAATCTATCTGAATGTTTATCTGCAGCAACATGCAGAGGTGGATTCATCCAGCAAAACTTAAGCAACTAAGAGAGACATTCAAGTTAGAAGCCCAGTTCCTTGCACAATTAATAGAGAAATAGGCAGGTCTGGGTGGCAATTCAGTCCACTCGTGTTCTGAGTCATCCCAGGAAGTAGCAACTCTTTCCTTGGTGGCACAGAGAACAAAAGCCACCTGGCTGCCTAACTCAGGCACTACTGACAGCATTGTGAGCAGTACAGAAAATGGGGCCCAATACAAGACCACCAAATATCTCTGTTAAATTCCTGTGGGAATGAGTCAGGTCTACCTGGGGTACATAGCGAGATACAAGAGAGCTAGAAGGCAGCAAATGGGAAGTTGCAGAGACAAATTCTGAGTTGAAAAATATCAGTAAGTGTTGCAGATTATCAACACTGTGGTCAACGTGCAGTTCAGGAGCGGGCAGAACAAACCTGTTTCCTAACTAAGGTAAAGGATTTGGCAGCAATACGAGGAGAGGGAACACAATCCCCAGCGCTGCCTAAGTAGGCTTGGGACTTCCACACAGCAAGAATGAGTCACAGGGTGGGACAGGGAGAGAGAAAGAGAAGCAAAGGCAGATCTGGGAAGGTAGAGAGTGTGGGTGGAAGGCAAATACCATGAACGAGCAGAGCTGCTGTATGAGTCAATTGAGTCCTATAGATTTTAATATTTATCATAAATACCAAAGAGGTTTTAGAAACCGCCAACCCAGTAAGTAGTAAATCATAGCCTTTTCTTGTGGTTAGGAGAACAAGGGAGAAAGACGTGAGCGAAGGAAAAAGAGATAACAGGACTGTGAACAGAAGGCAGAGGGTATTGTGGAAGATGACATAATGGAATATAGATTAGCAGCAATTATGTGGCATGGACAATAAGATCAAATGATTAGTTTTTCCAGAAAGTTGCTGTTCCTTTTTCTTTCTTTATTTATTTCTTTTTTTTTTTTTTCCCCCTGGTAATCTCTTATTAAAAGGGTGCTAGAATGCATGAACAATACAAAAAGACTCTTCTTATTCTAGCGGTTTTTCTTCCCATAACTCTGTAAGTTTTTCACATAAAAAGGAAAGTAGTCTGCAATGCAATACCTTAAGTGCTATTTCATGTTAGTGTTATAGTATTATGTTGCTTAATTCTTTTTTTCTTTCTTTCTTTGTTTTTCTTTTTTCTTTTTTTTTTTTTTTTAACACAGCCCCAAATATAAGGCTTACAATCTGTGCAAAAGTATTTTTAACTCTAAAAGTTCCTTTGGGGAAGCTCTGTCAATGTGGTGATCATGGTTTACTATCTTTTACTTTACAAGAACATGTCTCTTACAGGGGGCAAGGTATTTTCCGGAGGACAATCTCCAGCAAATTTCAATTGGAACTGTCAGTGTGGGACTTCAAACATTCTCAGTTAGTTCCACCAAAATCTGCAGATTTAGAGTACTATTCAGAAAGGATATGGCAGTGAGAATCTGGGCCATGGTTGTTGTGTTATGTTAAGTTAGCACAATAAATACTAGCTGATGGAGAGAGGGAGAATATTTTCTTGAAGCTATAGGAGGGACTGTTACCCATTTAATTTGGCTGAACTTCAACCAGTTGGGTTGGGAATTTTCCTGTTATGTGATTGCCTGCCTAATTTCAGACAAGACAGTTCAGATTAACCTTAAAAAAGGCTACAGAAAAAGATAATATCTTCACCGTTTTTTGCCTATCTGCGCCACTACTTCATTCATAAATCCTCGAGTGCTCTTGGATAGGTATTTGTAACTGGTATCACGGTTGTGCCCAAACTGTTTTTTAAAAGCTACAAGTTTGCATCACAATTTCCATTTAGGAGCTAAATTTTCTGGGGAACTGGCTCTGAAGGCTTAGTATGGTTTCTGTCTGAGTGCGCACTAGCATTTGGTGCTTAATTTCATGACTGCATTTTTCTACAGGATTCCTACCTTGGCAGCGCACTCTCTGGGGAACTTACTGAAAGTGCCTTTGGGTGGGTTGGATCTCCCTTATGGGTTGCTGGAAAGAAGAGGTGTGTCGGATTATCACAGGACTGCAAGAGGGGAGAGGGAAGGTTAGGGGAGTGAAGGCTTTGAAGGCTGCTGCTGGGAGCTGTGCTGTGTTCCTTCCCCCATCCTGGCTCTCAGGTCTCTTGTCTCACTAGTAAAGACATTTAAACATCTCCTTTTAGTTGGAAGCAGTAACTGGCCCCCATATTTGAGTGCTAGGATATGATGTGCTGAATGGAGAGCAATCACAGCTGCAGACGAGGCCAGTGGGGTCAGTATAATAACATATAACATAATATGACATAATAATATATAACAAAGACATGCATCCTAAGACATGCCCTGTTGAGCTTCTTGAATCAGGGACTGCTTTGTAGCTAAATCCTGCTAAAACTGTAAGGTGGGAATAGTTGGATCTCCTAACCTCAGAAGGATGTTGTATTGATTAGCACCATATGAAAGCTAAGGTGAAGCTTAGGATTCATCAGTAAAATGGAGTTTGAAGTGCTGGTGTACCCAGAGAACAATGATGAGGATGCGAAACAGAGCAATTGCTCATCAAAGAAGTCTCATCCATTTCTGTGCACTAAGAACAGAAGGAGAAAAATATATTACTGTTGAATTGAAGGCTCCGTTACAGAGTATGTGGAAGAGAGCCCAATAAAGTTTCACTGGCAGTCTCCGTCCTGACATTTCCTAACTTTCTAGTGCTTAACCTCATAAACTTTAAATGTTATTTTGGAGTAGCTTTCTATCAGCTGCTATTATATGATGCTTAGAGTGATTAAAATGGAAAGACTAATAGAATGACCCAGGTCCACAAACTGGTGTAAATGGCCCTTCATTTGCATTTTAGAGCAAAAGTGCTGTTCATGTTTGATWTTCTGAGGCTTCCTGTATGACTTGTCACAATATATTAGTTCAATTGCTCTTAAATTGGCAAGTTAATCGAAACCCATTAAATCCTAAAATTTAACAGTTTTTGATTTTAGTGGCATTGCCCAAATTCACTCCTCATATTACTCTAATGACTTTGGTATTTGGCTTATTGCACCCCTTTAATTTTGGTAGGTTAATCGTGCTAGCCATTCTCACAATAAAGAGATACATAGTCTTGGCTTATTACACTGGACTTCTTTGTATCAACAATTCAAAACAAAGAGAGATATTTGGATGCCTTTCCAGGGTGAAAAAGAACTACTTTGTGCATTGCAGAAGAAACAGCAGCTTTCACAGGGCAAATTAAGGCTTTGCCTTAGAGCTGATGGAAAGAGATGATTTCACATGACAGCTTGCTGAGAACTGCATCATGCTCATGAATTGTTGGTTAAATCCTCTATATTCCTTAAACTACAAGTCTTATTAAAATAATGTGTATTTTTAGATAACATTACACCATGTTGTAATTTCTGTAGCTGACTACACTGCTGAGAAAGTGTGGGCCAAACCCTGTCCTTTGCAGGAGAGGGAAAGCAAGGTGTGTGGCTGGGTGTCTGTGAGAACAGGTATGTGCAAATGTTTGTAACAAAGAGTGTTTTGCTGCTTTTTTATTTTTATTTTTAAAAGAAAAGGCTTGTGAAAAGTGCAGCCTGCAAAGCAGCTTGGCTCTGGTAGGCCAGGGAGAATAAAAACGTGCGACAGCAGGGTATTGTGGAACATGTCTAATGGAAGAGTGAAGGGCTGAGGTTGACCAAAGCTCATGGGACAGAGATTCCCTCAGCTTCCTGGTGATCAGTCCAAATTCTGCCTAGAGCAACATGAGTCGGAAGATGTTATCACATCCCTGCTTGGTGGCTGAGGTGAAAATGAATGTGGTGGCTTGACAGCAGCAATTAACACCCCTGTTGCCAGGGGCAGCACGGAGGCCAGGGAAAGTGAACAGTTCCCCCTCACAGGGGCCTCAAGGTTGTGGCTAAGCTTGTGCAGAGGGTACTGCAGGACTCACCACACTTCATGATAAAGAGAGTGGGCAGCTGGGAATGCTGGGGAAGCACCTACGCCTTGGAAAGCAATGGGTTAGAGTCGCTATCTCACTGTTCAGCTAGCCGGAGGAAAAGCAGCAGGATTAGTTAGTGAAGGCAACTGTAGCTTCAGATGCTACTGATAGGGTCCCAGGTCATAAAAAAAAACGCTGTAGAGGTTTCAATTTTCTTATTGACTGTCATTTGCTCTCCTGTCACAAACACTAAGCTCTGAAGCAATGACTGAAAGCTGAACAATTACAATTTTTATGACAGCTAGTACACTTTTTTGTAGTRGGTAGGAGCAAACCACTAAGGAAAGCAGTGGACCATTCTTCTTGGCAAGTGCTCACATAAAGGGYAGATGCCTTTCTGGCATGTGCTTTAGTCTTAGGTATCTCAAAAGAGTAGTTCAGGAGTTCTTTGGGAGAGATTGGAAGAATAAAAACTATGCAGGTGGTATATGGTATTGCAAAGCTCTGCAGGACAGCACAGCACGCAGCCACTGAGTCCTACCAAGACACAGGAGTGTGAGGCACCTGCAGGCACTGGCTGCAGGTGTTTGCACTGTCCATGACATGAAGTAGCTTCAGTTTGTTGACAAGAGCTCCTCCAGTATGCAGGAAGGACATGCAGMAAGCAGGGAAGGAAGGAGAGCAAAGCAGAAGAGAGGGGGGCTACTGCCAAGTCCGCACTTATGAATTCATCAAACCTCTGCTGCTTTTACACTTGAGCTGTACCTATGATAAGGATATGAGGTGTGGTATATCCAGGATGTCCTCCTTGTCTTTAGAAGGAGATAATCAATTGACAGGATAATTGTTATTTTAATGTTAGTGGTAGTCTTTTTAACATGCTTTAATTTGAAAATGGTCCCTAAGATGGGACCATTTAAAGGTTTTAACACCTACACAGACAGACCTGCCCCTGACATACCTTTGGAAAAGGAGAAGGGGTGGCTTTAGAATTGCTACCACCTTGGTAGTAATGTCAGCGCAGCTAGGAAAAAGCACCCAGGCAGCTAGGAGTACAAAACCCAGCCCAAACCCAGCCTCTCTTTCCTCCCAAAATGAACAACAGCAGTGACAAGATCAGGATTATTATAAAGGGTGTGAAAAAGATAATTTGGATGGCAGAGGAAAGTASTAGAAATGAGAGTACTCTCTAACTCCCTTCATTGCTGTCAGCTGTTCATTACTGACGGTACATATGTGGGAGTCAGTTGGAATGTGCCTCCCAATTAATATTTCACTGCTAGATTAATGTCTTGCACTGAGACCTTACCATACAGAGACTACAAGAACAGGCAAGTCACTGTCCTGGCCCACATACTGTCTAGGAAGGCAAAGCAGATGGAGGTTAGCAAGCAACCAAGAAGCACAAGGCAGCGAAGCAGCTTCCCCAAAATCCACGGGAGGTCAGGACAGAGCCAAAAGTAGAAGCAGGTTGTGTTATTTTGGCCCAGTATCCAAGCCACTAGAGAAGTGGTTCTCCACCTCTCCCCTGTGGGCCTGCTGGGAGAGCAGGTAACCAAAGCAAGCAAGCCCAGCCTTGGCTCTTATTCACAGCCATGAGACTTTAAATGTCCTGCATCACCTGATGCCTCCCTCAGTGAGTCTGACCCAGTGCTCATGCTGTTCTGTTCGCATCTCRAGTATCAGCTCACTTCCTCTTAAAGAGGTCTCCTACTGTGACCTACCTTGTTTAAAGTGCATTTCACAATGGGACAAACTGGTTTTCTCTGAGCCTCCTGGGGAAAATCTCTCACTTTTCTATTACAAATGCTAAACATATAGGTTGATCAAGATATGATATTATAAGTGTGATAAAATCCCACACTGAATATGCCAGGKAGACTACCTATGCCATCTAGAAGCTGCAAGCCTCTACAGGATGGAGGGCATTCAGGTAGACAGCTAAGAACTTAGTCCAGTGTGCTTTGCCTGTTTGGTTTTGATCATTTCCAAAGATGTACTTCTATTGGAAACTACAGCTAACAGTTTTCTATAAATTGCTCCGTGGGTTTTGCTCCGTGACCCCTTCCTATTACACTGTACTATGGTATTTAGATTCATTTAACTTGAAAAGGGAGAGGATTTCACTAAATTAAGAAAGCAAAGATCCATTTAAGTTATTTAAGATATTTCTTCTTTTTCTCCAGTGAGAGAAATAAATTCCAAACAAACAAACAAACAAAAGACCCTCTTTCGTTTAAGGTTCATGCAAAATTTTGTGAGTGAAAAATGTTTAGGATGAATTGCCATGTTCAAATTCAGAACACATTTTTGCATAGTTTCATATTTAAGTATTTGCATTTCTAGCAGTACCACATACTCATCTGTTGTTATTACAAGGAATGTCCAGGAYCTGATGTTTAAGAGCCCAGACTTTTCTTTATTTCCTGTAGGACAGGCTCTAAAAATGGCTTGGTYAGTGTTTGCTTGTATAGTGTTTCAGCATGCTCAGAGGAAGATTCAGAACGTGTTGGTGGATCCCACCAGTATAGCCCATGATTTTTATTTAACTTTCCTTATGACTTAACAGAGGCCAGGACAACTTAAGATTGCAAGTCAGCAACTTACAATGAGACCCAAAGATCCCAGCTGGTAGGAAGGCAGTCTGCCAATAAGAAAAAAAAGACCCTCACAACAGTCTACCATGCTTCAGGGTAAGGGTGTTTTAATTCAGGTCCCAATAACTTGCAAGAAAAACAGTTTGAAAATACTGGATTAAATCTGTGTGAGTTCAAGATAAATGTAGGAGTTTGGAAGTACAAAAGATATTGTTTGAGTCTACATTTACTGCAGAAATTTAAATCTGCAAAGTATCACATCAGGCATCACAAGGAATCAGTGACCAAGAAGACAGGTTGCTAAGGCAAATACAATACAGCCTTTTACTTTATTACACTTTTTTTACTGTCATTGATTCAAATCCAGATGAAACTGGCAGTTAAATGGCTAGTATGAACCAGCTTGCCCAGCACTGTGATAATTTCTAGGAGCCCAGACCCACACCACAGCTGCCAGTATCTGCCATTGCCTTTCTGACAATTTCCACACAGAATTCAGGGTAGTTATAGRAAAAGAATGACATTTTCACTTACAGGGACACTTTTCCCCAGATCAGCACCGAAAACTACAGTAATTGGTCATTGAGAAGGAAAGGAGGGAGAATATGAATCTTCAGAAACTTACCCAAAAGGAACACACCATTTTTTTTTGTCTCTCACGCTCACACAAAAGTAATACATGAACTTGGAAGAACTGGAGGAGATGCTCTTATATAACWGGAAAAAAAAGCAATCAGGCAAAATAATGATGTATGAGATATATCTGTCTGTTCAGAAGAAGCCCTGAAACAGTTGAAAGGCTTGCTCCTGTCAAGGTTTACACATGTGCTTGATTTTATATGAACAGGGTTGTCCCATAATGTTACAGAACAAGCCATACCTAATTTCCCAGGTAGAATCATCCAATTCTGAATGGGAAAATATCAAAATGCAAATTTATCAACTTTTCTGCCCCTAAMCTTGCCAGAAAAAAAGCTATGTTGGTCGTTAGGCACATCTGTTCTCAACTACTAGTAATCTATTGCTCCCTACCAGGGTGTGGCCCTTATRTGTGCAAATGCAGAAAAGCAGTTCAGACAGGAAGGGAAGAATATAATATATAGTTAATCCCTGCAGGAATTTTACACAGACAAAYATAATTATCTAATTTTTCATCAACCCCCTGTTTCCAAAAAGAATGCCAGGGAATTTTTAACGCCACAAGAGATCAGGCCCTTTGCTGCGTCTCTGAAAATGGAACATCAAAATGTAGAACAGGCATAATCATGTGCCATCTTCTATTCTGAGTATGAATTATATCATAAAAGCATTTGGTATCTCCAGAGGAACTGGATTTGGGTTAGCAAGAGATTGCATTGTTTTGTTCTACAACAAAGACACTGATTCCTGTGAGCTTTGGGGAGTTGGTTTGTGATGTTTGGATTGTATTATCAGGATAATACACCATATGGGTTAGTTATCAGATTCTTCATGAAGCTTTTCTTAACAAAAAGGGGTAATTTTTTTACTTTTGTGCTTATGTAAGGCAGAAAGAATGCTGTGGAATTTTTTTTTTTTCCCTGAGTGAGGGGATGTTTTGAAGCATAACAAACAAGATGCTTAAGAGGGATCTAAAGTATAATTTAACACATGATATTAAGGTACTACTTTATAGTACTTCTTTTGTGAAAGCTTTCAAAACACTCTCTTCTATTTAGTAAAGTTATTTACTGAACAAACATGTGTGAGGTTCACCCATKGCATGTATTTTTTTCTTTCAAATAAAAGTAGTACAGCCTTCTGTAACTCTTTTCTTAGAACACATGAGAAGTCACAATAAAAGTAATCATCTTGCAAAACACCAMCCTCTCCAGCAGGAGCCTTATGACAATCTGGTTTCAATAGCATCAAGTGTGATTTTGCAGTTTCTGGGGGTCTGTGGGTTGGGCTTCCCCACACAGAGAGACAGCTTGTGTCTCACRGTCAAATTTTCAAAATAAGTAAGATTTCTGTTGACTCTCCAAATGGGTGGCCAACTCATCACAAAGAATTGTCTGTTGACTGAGTAGATTTGTGACAGGGGTGAGTGGTCCTACTTACGGACTGAACCCATGACCTTCTAATCCTATCTCATAGGTAGTGCCTGCTAGATTGTTCAATGGTCATTAGACTTGGGTGAACAATTTGGAGGAAAAATTGAGCCAATCTGGGGATTAAAGATCCAAAGAACACAAAACCCCACTCTCAAACTTGTTTTTGGCTTTCAATTCCCGCACAATTCTGTGTTTCAGTGATAGGCTTTTCAGTGCTGTATGTTTGCATTACCCTGGTGGTAAACTTTCACTCTGGATGTTGTAGGCTGAGCTCAAGGACACATCACAAGTTCTTTGTCCCTGAAGCTGGTGAAACTGGAGTTTAAGGATTCACTTTGATGAAATAATGTAGTGACAATCCAGTAAAATTAGGCTGTTTGATTTTTACTAGGGATGAAATGCTTGGAAGTTGAATTCAAAAATGTAAACACTTGTCTAATTCTAGACCCGTTTCCTTGAAGTTTTATACCCAGTTCTGTAGAAAATCCACGAATTATAGCACATTCAGAAGAATCTAATGATTCAGAAGAATCTAATGATTTGGATACTTAAATCCAACTCCACAGGCCCCCTGAGCATACAGACTAGCCTAGAAATTAAACACAGAGAGACTGGCTTTTCTGTTTGAAATTGAAAGACACTTTTTCATCAACATATGTCATTCCCTACAACAAAACCAAAATTTTCTTGCCTTTTTTTGAGACACAAGACACAATCCTRAGTTCCAGCAAATCTGGAAATGTTGCTACCTTATTTCTTTAAACTGTTTGACAAGTCTCTAATTAAAGCAATTTTCATCTGTAGTTATTCTAATTGTCTGACATCCCATGAAAGGAAAACACATCAAGCCTGCTTCTGCTATGACTTACTGGGAAACTCTTTTCCTCCACKGTAATCTAGATATTCAATACTGCACTAAAACTTCCTTTAGATATCTCCAGCATTGGTGTGAGCCAGCATATACAATAATTCTTAGACTCTTAAAATAGATGTTTTTAAAATATGACCTTTTGGATTTTAAGTATTTAGCAAGGATATTTTTACTTGCCAGAGGTTATCCTTTCTCAGGCAGTAAAGACTTTAATGTAAATATCAGACATAATCTATGCAAATTGTGTTTCTACACTTTTTTTACCATACTTACCCTCCATCTGCCCCACATATTCAAAATCAGAGGCTGCAGCTCCTCTTATTTGCAAATCAAAGGAGTGCTGATAACCAGATGATAATTGCACAACTGCTACTGTTCCATTAATGAGGGGGTAAGACACAAGCTCAAATGGTCAAAATATTTTTGTAGGGTCAGTTTTACACAGCTACAAGACAGCCTTAATGCTGTCTCTGTGTAAAAACTGGCAGTCACAAGCAAGAGAAACTCACAGAGGAATACAGAATAAAGAGTCATTTTTCTTCAGGTCTCAACTRTATCTCTCTCCTCTGTGCAGACACCTCTTTTTAGATTTGGTTCAATTTTGCTTTGTTCTCCTCTTAGACTGATTACCAAAGAGGTAGAAAAAGAATAAATCCAAAGGCAGCAATGCTGTTGCCTTTYCTGCTGTATGCCATTTTGGACTGGGGTAGGAAGGAAGGATGACTATCTGGGGATTTGTTTGAGGATGTGGCATAGGTGAGTGAGGAAGGGTAAGCATGTGATAGATAAGAAATCCACAGGTCACAGTCGTAGTTGGGTATAAGGTCACTGCCTAAATTAGAGCGGCTCAGGATGAGTGGGTAGCTGCTAGCATCCAGAATGGCACAAAGTGTACAGAATAGCAGAATCAGCTATCTTATTTTTGTAGCCCAGTAGGAGGTGGGCAGTGTATTTCTTTCATTGCCAATCATGGCATTGCATTTAGCTTTTTACGCAAGGAAAACACAGGCCAGAGAGCCTTGAGAAGAGCTATAAMAAGGATCAGAGGTCTGAGAGGAAAATGTGAATGAGTTTTGCATGGTTGAAGGAAAAGYTGAATGTTTCGTTCTGGCACAGATTTATCAGAAATGCAAAAGAAAGTGCAGGATGTCAGTGGGCAAAGTATCATCTGTCTTCTCGGCCTGTCAGAAGCATTGAGCTTCATTTTGCAAATCTAGGTTAGAGTGTAAGGGGAAGTAGGCGTTTTATGGACGCTAAAGTCCTGGAATGGTGAGATCCTCATTATGGGTAGTTTTCATAAGTAGTGCTAGGCAAACACCTGCCAGGAGTGAGAACGGTGTAGCTGCTTCTGCCTCAGGGAAGGCGGATGGACTACTAACCTCTTAAGACCCCTTTTTGTCCTATCTACTACTTGTTCATGTTGTTAATTTTGTTGTTGTCCCATTCAGAAAGGAGTGATTGCTGCACTGCGTTCTCACAACACCCTCTCTGGGGAACGCACCTCATTCAGCCTCCAGCCGTTGCGGTCTAGCAGCCCCCCAGGAGCAGCGTCCCACTGCAAGGGCACAGGAGCCAGCTCCGCACGCYGCCGAGCGCGCTTACCGCAGGCCAGCACCGCGCCTTGGCTCGTGCTCGGCCTATAGACTCCTTGATATATGCATGTCCTGCCGATGCAGGATAAAGATAAGCCTATGTTCTGGTTTAACAGGACTGGCTCAACACCATATGCAAAGGGATGCTGTATCYGTCAGACAGTCACTGAAGGAAGCTGAGCATGCAGGTTACAGATTTCAGATCTCCCTGTTCATGACTGTCCTTGGCTATAATCATGCCCGTTTTCAGTTAACCTCATTTTCTGCATTACATGGTTACACACTCCTATGCCTCGTGGTACAGAGGGTGAGAATGCCAGGGCTGTGCCCAGGATCCAGGTGTCCTGACACCGTGTCAGAAAAAAAATTACTCTCCAGGACCCATGTCTTATCATTGTGAAAATTGGTAGATAATCAAAAAGTGACATAGAGTTTAATGATACCTAAATCACATTTTTTTTTAATAAAGTTAATACTTTTGCCGACTTCAGTAAAATGTAATCATACTGTTTAAGCTTTTCTTCTGTAGGATGATTAAATGCAATTTGAACAGAAAARTTCTGTGGTTCTATTGAATTCTACTACATTTAAGGGTAAACTGGTTAAAAAAAACACAAATCAAGCATTGAAGAATGATGATACTAGGCAAAAACCATACAGAATATTTCTGTAAACCAAAAAGGATTTTCTGAGAGCAGGAGGCTGTCAGGAAATGGCGAGTAGTGCGTGGCTCTGAGATTAGCGTTTTGCCAATCACTCTGGCTCCTCAGCAGGAAATTTCAGGATTACTGACCCTGCCCTGAGTGCTTACGGACTGACACTGCATGTGCAACACCATCTGGGTATATACCCAGTAGATTGTATTTGCCATATTTTATCTAACTGTTTTAGTACCCTCTCTGCTGGCTCAGCTGTGAATCTCAAATGATTATTATCACTTACCTCTTCCAATTCATTCACCCTTTGGACTACTTCATTAGGAAAGGATCTCTCTAAATTATCAGTTACGAGGAGAATCAAAGAAAAAAGCATGCAAAATAYGGCATGAAAAAAGGCAAACACCACATGACAGCCCATAGCCAAACAGCATCTTCAATATAARAACAGGAAGAAGATGAAGTGGAATGAATATATACAGTAGGAAACATGTATGTAAGTGTAAGGGGGGKGTGTGTGTGTGCATGCAGGAAGGAAAGATCTCAGGAACACTACTCCATCCAGCTGCTTTCCACAAGYTTATAATGATCTGCAAAAATGCTGGTCTCTAGGGACCCATCTAGCCTGGACCACTGGGGCAGTAACATAGATGCAGAATTTTAATGCCAGAGTCAGCGAAAGCATGCCAAATTTAGAAGCTTCCCCTGGAAAAAACAATTCAAAGTGCCTTTTGCTAATTCTTCAGAACACCTGGAATAAGCTCAACAAGACAAGGAATTAGCAAAACACCCCCCCAAAACCACTATGTAGTTTACCGTGGCTCTTACCTCATTCAAGTTAAAAACTTGAAGCAGGCAGCTACAAGAAATCTTAGAAATTCAYGGATAGCCTGTTGGGTGTTACATTGTTTTGTGCTGGTGTTGACAGTTCAGATTACACAGAAAACACAGAGCTTCTGTTCACAGGGAGTTCCCATGCTGAATGTAATAACATTTCAAATGCTGGAAGTTCTGTGAAGGATATACATATATATATATATATATATATATATATAAAATATTCTGTATTTTCTTTTCCTTTTTTAATGCTTTTTCTCAGACTGTAAGCATTTTATGTGAAGTCCAGCTTCTGGAAACAGGTGTAAATGTCTGACAAATCTCACAGTACAATAACAACTAAATCCTACACGGTTCTCTGAGAGAATATCTGAACRTTACATGTACATAGACAATCTCACAAATTCAGTGGGCAGTGGGATAATTCATGTAACGCAGAAGATAAGCATAAACTTTAGTTTGATATTTGCTCAAAAATAAGTTTCAGATAATTTTTTACCTTTAATTTTTAGACAAATATCTGTTAAAACCATATAAAAAACTACCTAATGCAGTGTTTGTACACTCTGTAGTTCTTAGTTATCTGCTTTAATGCAAAGCTTCTATATCTTAGCTACGTTTGTGGGTTGAATGTTGGTTATTCTTTATGTAGGGATGTATTCTGATACGTTTGCTTTGGCTGACTCACAGTACAACAGAAAGTATCCCATGAAATAAACAGGACTTCATGAAAAGGAAATCATGAAAGGTAGCAAACACGCATCTGGCCTGTCGAAATCGGAGACAGATCACTCGCCTTCAATATGCTCGCCCTAACAGCATTATCCTCCTTTAAACCTAGGCTTTGCAAGATATTATCTGAGCCGTGCTGGCYGAAAGGGACTTTGATGGCACCTGTTTTGCAGCAGCGTGCTTACGTTGCAGCCTCCTAGCGAGCTCATGTCAAGCCATAGCAAAACACTTGCAGTTGCAAAACCTGTGCAGGGAGCTGGACAACCAGCCAGGCGATCAGTCCACGCTCAGCTCCCTTGGGCAGTGGCGACACTGCAGCTTCCAAAAGGTCATTTAATGCTGTGCAAGTACCARGACCCTGGGAATGGGAGGAAAGCTGCACCTACCACTCCACTCAAAATTAAAGAGAGGCTATTCTGCTGTTTAAGCAAGCTTGTGCATGYGTAATTATGATCTCTCTTTTTGGTTGTGCTCGCCTAGCACTGAGTAGCATGAAACGGGGCGTTTTGCTTATTGGTAGCCACCTGATGGTACTAACCAGAGAAGGTTGATGGTCTTCTTGATTATTAGAAAAAATATGAAAAGAAGATAAAGTTGTTCTGAAAAGTTGTTCTGAAAAGGGGCGAGGAATACCTGCTACATAAATGGTTTGTACTTCTGGGACTTCATGCTTGTTCCCTGTTTTTTTTCCCAAATCTTGGAAACAGTCTAAGTGTCYTCAAGGTAAATGAGTATTTGCTGTAGTAGTGAACACTGGAGCTAGTGCAATTTGAGGGAAGGAGGGGAGATGAAGAGAGCAAACTGGGCCAATGATGAGGAARAAGTGCAGGGATCAAGGCTCTGCAGTCAAACCGGGAATATGTCAAGGAGCCAGTGATCCTCTGAGTGTATTTGGGCATTGRTCCAGTCCTTGCACAAATTTCCTTCACTGTCCATATTTACARAGGACAGGCTGCTCTTCTCCTGGCTGTACTGTGATCCTTGTGCTCCTCATTCCTTGTGTCAGCAGACAACAGCCTTGCTTTAAATTGGATGATTGGGAGAGAAGTGCACAGCAGTGCCACTATCTTGAGCAATAGATCCATTTCATCAGTAGAAACATGCCAGTAAACGTGACAGCACGCAGCATATGGGGGCCTTGTTTTAATTTGGTGTGCTAATGTTATACAATTTGATATTCTGATATTTCATGGCAATAGCAAAGATTTACCACTAGATGAAAAGAAGAAATAAATCATGACTTAGAATTTATTGGTGCATTTACTGTATAAGAAAAATAATGCCATTGACAAAGGAAATGTAATTTTTTTCTCTTCTGCTGCTGATTGAAGACTTCTGTCTTCACATTGGTGTTGAAACGACAGCTTGATTTGTTGCCATATATCAGTGCAGAAATAGCAACCTCCGGTGGTCATTTAGTCCAAATTACACGTTGTGTGTGAGGTCAGTACGGTCTCTCCACTTTGCGTACTTGAAGGCACTTCTTACAGTACTTTATTTTTATGCCTTCCCAGTTGTAGCTTAAAGCCACCTGCATATGTCTTCACACTTTAAAGATGCTGCAATACAGTTTTATAATTAACATAAAATAGTAAGATTTCTAACAGAGTGGCTCATTTGGTATGAAGAAGTTCACTGAATTCAGCCTCACTGACTGCCCACATCTTGGCTARCAATAATGAATTCCTACCTGAACCACCATTGCAGCAAAGCCAGATTATTTCATTAAGGAAAGCAGACATATTCCTTTCCTTTCACATATCACGTCCACAGAAGCCCTGCACATGCAAAGTCAAAAAATAAAGCTAAGTCCTATACATAACTGTGAAATGGAAAATATGACAAAAAAAATTTATGAGGTTTGATGAATAGTCTATCTTCAATACTTAAAAAGCATAGATTCTTTCTCGCTATTGATTAAATGATGTTTTAGAGTTAACTAGCCAAATGTCATTTATGCTTCTGCCCAGGTAAACGACACCAGGCCTCAGAGCCACCGCATGGCTGGGTGTAGGGTCATCGTATCTCAGAGGTTAAGGAGGGTACGGTCTAGCCAGTCCTTGGAATTCACCTTTWTTCTCCCCTTTTAACTTTCTCATAAGGGGAAGAGGTCCAACAAACWCTGGGCACAGCCAAACACGCCCTCCAGTTAACGTTTAATTAAGACTTGGAGCTGATAAAGTTTGAAAAATGTCCATATTCATGTATAAGCAAAGAAAATAATTAATTCTTTCATGTTTTCTGTACGAAAAGCATGTAATTTTACATCTTGAAGTATATTTATTTTCCTCTATTACCGAATTGTGCCTTATCTCTTCCAGCCGTTTTCATATTCCAAACTTGGATTCCCCCACAATGGAAATGCAGTATCTCACCAGTGGTATTCCACAAGGTAATTTGCTTTCCTCTGTGGTGAATCTCTACTCAGCAAACAACTTCTTAAATTCCTGTATTTCAGTTTAATTTCTAATGCTGATAAGGTCCATAATTTGCAAAAGGATTTGACTAATTCTATATGAACACCATTTTTCATTGTATTTAGTAAAAAAGTTCGAAGACCTCATGTGCTTCACCATCTTCATTGCTGCAAAGACCAAAGTAGGAATAATCCAGCCTTTCAGAGATTTTTTTTTTGTGCATTCCCAAGTGGCTGCTGCCTTGTCTACAGCTCCTGACAGACCACAGATTGCTAAAACCTTTCAGTTCACTCCATTTTAGCAAAGCAAATGCTTTTTGAAACCCACATTGCTTTGGAATCAGTGTTTCCTTCACCTCAGATTTCATAAAATCCTATTTTAATTCTTTATAGATGTAAGATGTGAATGTTTTATGACATCTAACAAGAATACCCCTAAAATAATGTGAGTACAGACAAAAAAAGGAAAGAGCTACTCGTATGGGAGTTTGTTGTGCAAGTTCAGAATGTTTCCTGTAAGAGAACATATAAATGTCCAGTCCTGAAGAGTGATCTATAAGATTGGAGATATCTACACCTATGAAGCATTCCTGTATTCTATGTGTCTTCTCTTGATGCAAACATTTTCTTACAGATATCATGTGGAGAATAATAAAATAATTAGTACTTAATCACCAAAGATTACTATCTCCTCAAGAATGTCAGGACTTCATATCAGAAAGGCCTGCTTTGGATCAAGTTTTCCTGTTGGTTGTAATAGATTTTTTTTAATTTGTATTATTTTTAGGTAATACTTTGTAAAAATCTTTAATGCTCAGAGAATAAAATCCACAACTCTTGTAAAATTAGCCAGTGGCGAATGCTTTCTGAAAAAAGTCTTTTATAAATTGTCCTCATATATACTGAGATAGTGGCCTGAATATAAGTAAATTGGAGATGCAACATGTTTCCAAAATATCCAGTCACATAGCAAGTGCTGCCTTACTGAGAGAGAATTAAAAATATCGTAGAGATCTAGCCATGGATCAAATCAGCTATGGATTTTTCTACAGTCAGAGTGGGATGTAATTTTGGGAATAGCTCTCAGGGAACATCCTGCCTGAAATACTTCTCAGGTGCTCTTGCCTTCCTTTGGTCTGGCCTGAGGAGTAAGTCTTTACTAAAGGCCAGTGCCAAGTACTAGTAGGATCTACAGCAGCTAGTGAGTAGGATAGTCAATTCTTGCTTCTAACCAACCCCCTCTCTCCTATCTTGGCATTACAATACTTGGATCAAGATTTCTGCCCTCCTGTCTCCAGAAGCCTGATGGTTTTCCGCTGGCTTCATAGCAGCCATTCAGTGCCTCTCATCTGGCAGTAGGGAAGGGCATGAATCCAAGGCTTTTCTTCCAGGCTCCCCCATGATGGACCCACACTAGGATGTAATGCGGATCCTGGTACTCAGTCCTCCCTGGAGCAYTTCTTTAGAAAAAGGCACAGTGGGAGGATGTTTGAGCCATCCCTCCAACTCACCTATCCCACTGCTTTCATTTCTTTTCTCCATCGTGCTGTCAATCACACTGCATGGTCTAGATGGCTTTTCCTGGCATCCTCCAAGAAATCTCTGCCTGCCATTAACGTGAGCGATCGTGTTGCTCTCGGTGGCCCACGAGCCCAGGGACCCGGCCTGGAGCTCCAGCAGAGATCAGTGCACCACAGGGCAGTGCCGAGCGGGCTTATTCGATTTCCATTTCAATAACACGTGTGCCGAACAGTGATTTCTTAAAGCCCGCTGCGGAAAACAAAATTGAAAGCATAAACATATGCAGATGGAATTCAGAGCTGGGGAAGATTCTGCCAATTTCTGCAACTTATGCATGCTCAAAATATTTACTTAGGAATTCTTAATTAAATAAACCATTCAGTAGTGGTGTACTGTTTCAGATGTGTCACGATGTCACCACAAAATATGTCAGTGGTTGCTTTTAACAAAGATTCCATTATAAGGCTTTTTATCAGACGCTCTGGGCTAAGTTTTCRGAACAGTGCACAGAGATTTAAGCTATTGCAGCTCTTCTTCAGCTAATGGGATTCGTGTGGCTAGATTGCCTCATTCCATGGCGAAAACGAACCCCTGCCCGACAGCAGCTTAGGGTGAATATCGAGTAACACGGTCAGGAGTGACATCCTTAGGTAACCCTAAGGGCGCTTATTCCAAGGACTTACAGTAAGGTCACAGGGATCTATTTTGTATCTATATAGATAGATATAAATCTAGATTCTAACATACTATTTAACGTACTACTTAAATATACTATTTAAAAGACCAGCTTTCTATATGGGATATTCATCTGAAGCTGCAAAGGCACAGTAATGTTTGGAGTCAGTGAAATGACTGGTTTGAAATCAGTTAAGCAAACACATGTACTTGTAAATGTAAAATAAGGGCTTAAGAAAGGTGTTTATGAGAAGTACATTTCTCTCCTGATGAGAAATACTGCATTAAATTTTATGTGACKAAAATTCACATGTTTTTTAGGCCTCAGTGTTTGATTTTTGAGGAGTTTTCAAAGATATTTACCTTTTATGAAGTGGTTAGAATATGCAATTATTTACATTATTGTGCTGTTTCAATTTTTCCAGATAATWTTTGTAAAAATGAAAGCTAGAGCTCCCAGAGAGGGAGAGAGGGAAGAGAGGCCTTCCCAGGTATCACTGCTCACACTTGGCTTGCTGTAATTTTGAACTGCCAGGTCCTATCCAAACCCAGATTCAGATCTCCAGAGTTTGTTTTGTTTGTTTGTTTGTTTGTTTGTTTGTTTTAATTTTGATTTAACTGTTTATAATTATAGCTCAATTTCCATGCTAGCATTTCCCTTGGACTAATGGTTGATGATTAAGAGAGGTAAAGACTCTTCACAAGGCAGTCACCACTATTAATTGCTTTGGAAGTGCAACATGGTCCCACCGACGCTGTTTAAGTGGATAACTCACGTGGATGACCTAGTGTCCAACTCCAAAATGTGCTCAGTGCGGTCTGGTCACAATTACCAGTAAACTGCAGCAGAAATCTTAACAAAACACTGCACTCAGGATTTTCTTGCGATAAGAATCAAGGGAGTTTGCACCGCAAAGAAAGATTAGATGGGAGAAGATGCCAAGATGTGGCGTGCGGATCTGTCTTTTGACAGCTATAAAGCAAAGCCTTCTCCATCTAGCAACCAATGCAGCCTTCAACCTGCCAAGGGCCAGGAGCGCAGCACGAGCCTGCAGAGTGTGTGACAGATGCACAAGCTGAGGGACACCGCAAAAAATAGCAGAGAGGAAACTTGAAATGCTGCTGGGTGCATTTCTTTAATATAAATAATGTTTTTCCCAAAACCTCGGTTTCATGATTCAGCATTTCTGTTGGCACTGGAATTATAGTAACAATTTAAAAATAGGTTCAACAAGTCTGAGAGAATATGCTGGTAAGTTCAGACTAAAGCAGAGGAAGTCCTGGAACAGTAGCAGTAATAAATAGTAGTAAAAAAAAAAGCTGAGACTCTCCCCTCCCCTTCACCCAGGAATTACAGTTTAATGCTTTTAATAGGAATTATCTAAAGGACTTTGCAAACAAGCAGCAATTATGATATCCTCACAATACCTTCTGAGGTAGATATGATCATGCTTATTTTATGGATGAACAAACTGACTCACTGTATTAAAATACTTTGACCAAGGCCTGCTGGAAAAACAATGGAAGACCAAAGAATACACTCTTTAACCCAATTATTAAATAGTAGCAATGTGCATGGAAGAAGCAACCAAACTGAAAATTATATGTAGAGCAGTTGCTGTAGCCCACTCTTCCCTGTTTTCTTTTGTTTTGTAAGTCACATGTGTTTGCTGTTCAGCCTGAAATATAGTTAGCGGGAACTGCTGGGGCTCAGCAGTTTTTAGGAAAAGAAAAATAAAAAACTTTTCAAAACTGGTTGCTAAAGACGAGAAACACTCAGAGCCACAGTCCTGTTACTGGCTAATGACAGACAGCCAC
Organism: Eudromia elegans; assembly: GCA_003342815.1. Lineage (NCBI taxonomy): Eukaryota > Metazoa > Chordata > Aves > Tinamiformes > Tinamidae > Eudromia > Eudromia elegans. The sequence goes on along the minus strand of PTEX01000115.1, from coordinate 1,947,431 downwards.
CAAAGATGTCCTTGGCCTGTCACTGGCCATCTGGCACCCAGCAGACCGGACTTGGATCCCACTTCTTGTGTCCACCCTCAGAGCACTGACTCAAGTATCTGCATACTTCTGAGGACCCTTGGCTCCTTCAGACTTAGGTTTTCTTAGGCTCTGGAAAATGACTAAAAATTTGTTGTTTTTCTCAGCTGATCCCCTTTCTGTGTTTACAGACAAACATCCCGACAGACGTAGTATAGTTATACTACTATACTATACTATACTATACTATACTATACTATACTATACTATACTANTACTATACTATACTATACTATACTATACTATACTATACTATACTATACTACTATATTCTACATTCCTCTCAGACTCTTTCAATCAGAAAAACTACTGACAACATTTTATTATTGACTATAGAGTTCCATGTCATCCTAGTTTCTTCAGACTACACTTGCATGTATTGTATTAATTTATTGCTTTCATGGACTGTGCTGGTACCTAAAGGTGCGAGAGCTGCTGCTGCAGCTTAAGAAACCCATCAGCTTTCAAGGGCAAAACTGATAATGTCAAGGAAGAGGAGGGCATGGTGCTGGGAGGTGTTCCTGGTGGTGATGATATGCAAGCCCCAAGAACACAGCTTGACACTCAAGTTCTGGGATGAATTTGCAGAACCGGCAGTTAACAACTTACTTTTTATGTGAAATTTACTTGAGAATCATTAGGACGAATAAGCATGAGACCTAGCAATGCCATTTAAAGCAGAGCCTTTCACTCTCAGAGCCCAGATGCATTCGTGAGCTGCCCTCCCCTCTGCCTCCCTGTAAGCTGAACCCCGCCCTGTGAACTCGCCTAGTGTCTGTTTGAGATCCATATGCGCAGTGGGTAACTGCATTACTAATTTACTYTGCTGAGCATTCAAACTATTATGTTTTCTTAGTCACAGAGAAAGACATTCCACTACTGCTCTCTATATTGAAAGGTGTAATGCTGTAGGATATTGCGTGACTGGATATACTCATACTCCATATAAAATACCTTTCCCTCATCATCACTTTAATAACATAAAAGAAGCAGAATTGGCTCCTAGCATGATTCAAAAAAGGATGGTGGCATTTTATAGTAATCAAAGAGTTTCTGAATACAATGCATCAAATGTAAAGGAAATTTTTTTTTCCTGCTTTTCTACTGAGACTTTTGAGACTGTCTTTTGAGACTCACTCTTTTGAGACTGAACATCACACATTCAGCGGAGAGTCTCTGACTCAGACCGAGAAATGCTTTAATTTTTAAAATCAAATATTGTTACTTWTTCCTAGGCTTTTTAATATACTTAGAAGTCAGAAGTTACTACCTAATGCACTATTTTACAGAGCACAGAATCTCATTATCTCCACATCAAATTATTATTTTTTTAATGTCATCATATCTCATGAAAAATCCATATTTAAACACATAATCATTTAAATATTTTATACTGTTTTTAAGTAGAGGTGGGCCAGAAAAAATCTTAACCCCAAACCTGCATGAATCTTGGTGACTCGCTGCATCATCAGTTTATATTCCAACTTTGTTCCTCAGTTTGCAGAGGAACAAGAATTAAAGCTAGAGGGCCGAGAACTCATATTCCAAACACCGTGAGTGGTCAGAGCTGCAACTACATTTTGCTCTTATTTTTGTTTTATAGGAACTACCACATGGCATGCATGCTCTGTGTGTGCAGTACCTTGTCTCTATATCTATAAAACCCCAAACCATAAAAAAAAGGCAAATTTTTCATAGATTGTTAACTTTGGAAAAGATGCACAAATACCTATTAAAGGCAGAGTGAATCATCATGGAATTTCCATTCCACAGTAAAATTGGTATTTCATTTTGACCAGGGAAGAGTTCTTCATTTCACCCTTTTCACTCTGGCTTTACTGAAGTTTATTGAAACAGCAAAATGAAACACTCTGATTTTGTTGAAATGCAACATTTATGTAACTTTTCAGTTACCTTTGAGATGAAATTGATAAATTCTTATAACATGCTTAAAATTTGTTCAGTCAGCATTTTCCAAAAAGAGCATTTCCAGTGGGATATTTTAAACACTACCATTAGTGGCTTAAGTGTATGTTCAAGCCGGAGCGAAAGGTAATGAGGAACTTACTTATTGTTTATCTTTTTATTAACCTATGCACATGGCAACTTCTCTTACTGGGAAACGTGACTTAAACCCAAAGAGCTGTGAACAGAAGTATCTTTACACTTAKAGAGAGTGGGGAAAATATAACTACCCATACATTTCAATATCCAGCTTGAGACAAGTTAAAAGCAGGAGCAGGTTTGCAGAGCCACTGCAATGCAGCCAGCAAGGAGCGGGCAAGGATCCTAAGTAGCATCCCCGGGAATCATTATGGACTTGGACACCTTAAGCTGTGTGATTGGCAAGGCCTGTTTTGCTAATACAGATGTACTACTCTTTCCACACTTGCTAGCTTGCGCAGAGGCAAATCAAGCATCCCTGCATGGYACTGGATAGATGAGACTTGAGGTATTACTGAATATGTAGTCATGGTGTCCTATTTTTCAATACTGTTACTTAAAACATTGTCTGTAAAGATGCTGAAAAATGAGCCTGCAAAGCTGTTGAAAAGTGAGCTTAAAAATGGGAAAAAAAAAAAAAAAAAAAAGCATTAAACCGAAAACATATGGCAGGTGCAATTTATATGCAAGTTTTATAATTTCTGAAAATATACCTCAAGAATGAGAACTACATATGTTTATGGTGTGGATGGCACATATTAAGGATCACCTATASGTGCTTCGTGATATTTGCCAGGTCTGAAAGTGCTGTTATGCTAGTGACCTTCTATTAATTTCTCTGTACTCTGAGAGTAATAATGGGCAAGAGGGTTGGTCTTTCTCTAAAGTCAAGTCTTTCTCTAAATTGTGCCCGATGRTTTCAAATGCAAGATGGCTGAAATAATTAAAATATTGGTGCTGAATCTAMGCCATTCAAAGCAGATCTGAGCTTCAGTGATTTTCAGACTTCAATTATCCGTGTCCCTCAGTTTCTGGTACATCTCATTAGTTCACAGCTGTGTGTAGGACTGGAAGTTGAAGGACCAAAATTTGATGAGGGAGCCAGTCTTTCTTGGCACCAACCGAGCTAGGAATTACTGCAAGATTTCCAAACCGATTTGCCAGACCAGAGAGGCTGGGATAAGTCTGCATAATTATAGGAACCCAGCTTCCAGACTGTCCCTGTTTGTCCGGTGCCTTGCCTGCCACACAGCACTGTGCAGCGAATCCAGCTRATGGTCTCAATCCCATTATAATGTGTCTTTCTGCTTTTCTTCAGAGCTTTGTCATCCGTGGTGGCTTTAGGAGCTAATATAATCTGCAACAAAATCCCAGGCTTGGCCCCTCGACAACGAGCGATCTGCCAGAGCCGCCCCGATGCCATCATCGTGATCGGAGAAGGGGCACAAATGGGAATCAATGAATGCCAGTACCAGTTCCGGTACGGGAGGTGGAACTGCTCTGCGCTGGGGGAGAAAACGGTCTTTGGACAAGAGCTTCGAGTAGGTAAGGGAGTCACTAAACAGTGCTAAAATGTTGCGTAGGGGCTACTTGTCTTTTAACTTTCCCTCTGCGGTCTTGCAAAGGCCAACACCCCTTAGATGTTTGCTTACTGGAGCTAAACAGTGATACTTCCAGAACAACAGCGGTCTTCATTTTACCTGTTCACTCACTGAACAATCTTTTGCAAGAGATAAGAAATCTTTACTGCTTTCCAGGTAGCCTTCCATAACTGTGCGATTTCCTACCCAGAAATGACCCAGACGGCTCCACAGGCGCGTGAGGACACAGTCATCACCCTCCCTTCTCTTGTCATGACAAGTGTGTTGCATACCATGGCTGGTCAAAATAGAAATAAGATCAGCTGCAAAAAGCCTCCACAGACCCCCAAAAACTTAAGCAGTTTTAATACTTAACTCCCAACTAACTCATAGGAATACAGTGCACAAGACATTGGCTTTGAACTCAAAAATGTTTGCATATTGCATCAGGTTCTTCTTTGGGCAATTTTTTGTTTAATTCATTTGTTCAGGCGAGTCTTCTGCTTTCAGTACAGTTGAATGTAGTCAGATTAAAATATATAAAAAAAGATATAACATTCCAACCCATTTGTGCTAAGAGGAAATGGCTTACATGGTGCTTTGACTGTTAATGGGGATCATACAATCATTATGGTTGGAAAASACCTAAGATCAGAGAGTCCAACTGTAAACCCTTCAGCACCGTACCTGCTAAACGATGTCCCTAAGTGCCTCATCTCCGCATTTCTTGAACACTGCCAAGAACGGTGACTCCACCACTTCCCTGGGCAGACTATTTCAAAGCTTCTCTACTCTTTCTGTGCAGAAATTCTTCCTAATGGCTAACCTGAACCTCCCCTGGTGCAACCTGAGACCATTTCCTCTTGTCCTATCCGTAGTTATTCTGGAGAAGAGATCGACCTCTGCCTCACTACTACCTCCTTTCAGGTAGTTGTAGAGAGTGATAAGGTCTCCCCCAAACCTCCTCTTCTCCACACTAAATAACCCCAGCTCCCTCAGCTGCTCTTTGTAAGTCCTGTGCTTCAGTCCTTTTACCAGCTTCACTGACCTTCTTTGGACACACTCCAGCATCTCAATGTCTTTCTTCTGCTGAGGGACCCAGAACAGAACACAGTGTTCGAGATCAAGGCTGTGGTGTTGGGTTTTTTTTTTTTTTCCTAACACAACTGTGAAATGAGCATTAAAAATGTTTAGTGACTAAACTGAGTATTTTTTCAAAGAATACACAAATCTGAGGATCTGAATGAAACTGGGGCATTTTAAGGGCACAGTGGCTTAGGTATAAACTAGTGCAATAGAGGAAGTCCATTGGCATCAGAGGAACTGAGTTACCCCAACAGAGAATCTGTTTTATAGTCTGCAACCAGTATTCCATACTGAATGCCCAAAGTGGAGAGGGCTAAAACTAGTAATAATCCCTTCTCTTCCTGCCTCAGATTAATGGCAAAATACAATTCTGAGCTTGTTGGTAGAATTTCATCTTGATGTTGAAAAGCTGATGGTGAAGTAGGAGTTTATGAGGCATTCAATGTTGCTTGTCATCAGTGCTTCTGTCCACATTTCTCTTATGATATGTCTGTTTAGAGAATTCTTGCCCAATTTTTGTTTCTTTCAAAGACTATAACTAGAAAGCATTAAAACATCCTCAAGACACTATGTATAGGAAATAACATAACATTTGACTTTTAGCTTCATCTTAAACAAATCAAAGAAACCCACCACATTTAATGACCTGTCTCAGTGGTTAGAAACACAGGTGTTGTCCTCCTTGGCTAATTTTATGCCCGTTTGTCTTCAGCTGAAAGTCGAAATGATGTTGCTGACAGAAAACATATCAGAGCATGCTACTGTTCTATTTTTTTATGCTTCACTGTCTTGATCTACAAAAGCCTGTACACGTGCCCTGACCATTAAACAAGTAACTTCTCCTACTTTCTGGGAGAGAGTTTATGCCCTTGAAAACTGACACACTCTGCAGTGCTCTACTGTTGTGTCATTGCTAAACTTTCTAGTGAGAACATTTTCACCACTCTGCTTTCCTCKCTAAGCTTGTGAAGCCTTACCAGCTCCATACACACACTCATGAGCAGCAATCCTTTTCACTGCTGACGCTGTCCTTTCATCCTCAGAAAGCTTGCAAGTGAACATAGTCAAATGTCTAAAGAACACTAAACGCCRTGCCTGTGTTTTCATTCTGAACATTTCTATACAAAATAAGAGCCAGGAGGAACAATGATTGTTTGGCCTAAGGACAGACCATCTATCAGGATGGTCAGATTATGCAAATGCTCAAACCCAGGATTTTCTCGAGCCATTCTTTAGGTTGCATGTCCCAAAATGTTCACCATATTCCTGACCTCCTCACCGAACCTGGGTGGTTTCTTGCAATTCTGAAATGACTGATGTGGAATTTGGTGAGTTCTTTTATGACTTAACCCAAACACACACAAAACTTGGCAGTTGCAGCTGAGCTTTGCTTTGACATTTGTTGGGTGTGAAACCACACAGACTATAACCCATGGAAAAAGTTTACATGACCCCTGCCAACTGAACCAGATGAGTTCCATGCAGGTCAATAAAGCCTTCCATAATCCACATGTCTTTATTTGTTTTATTAGTAGAGTAGCACCCAGAGATGATGTGGTCAGTATCTGGGAAAAGGAGGGAGTTTAGGAAATAGTGGTGTTACACTGGTGGAGGGGGAAAAAAAAAGTAAAAAAGGGGACAAAGTCAAAATATACAAATTTAAACTTAAAAGGTTCAAAAGCTTGTAAGCATAAGTATTCACATATGTAACAAAACACATCTGCATCTGACAGATACAGAAACCCTAAACCAGACATTTGGTTCTGACTGAGCATACTGAAGAAATAATTAAGGCTAAAGAAAAGGAAAGGCAGTATTTTGATTGCTGTTGTTATTCACTTCCCTCAAGGGAAAGCTCTTCTAGCTTCTTCCCAGAACCTCTTAAGGAAAAGAATAATCAAGGCGAGGTATYCAGGTTATAGAGAAGACCCTTCTTCAGCTATCATGCCAAGGCTCTACCACTGTCATTGAGTAGTGAAAATTTAGGAGTAATCTGCAAGCCAATGCAACACTCTCCTCCCACCTCCTTTCTCTACTTGAAAACTCCCAAACTCACCCAACTTGAGTTTTTTTCTTCCAACAGCTGTGGATCAGATGCAACCACCCACTTCTTGGGAGCCAGTGAGGTCCAAGTGTGTACATCCTCTGGTACAACCAAGAAGCAACCAGAAGGTGTGACCTAAACCCAGTTTCTAGACTGGGAGAATTCCCCAAAAGTTACTTTTACTGAGTTAGAGCTAAGCTCCTTTTTTTTTTTTTTTTTTTTCAAAAAGGTACTTCAGTGAATGGGTGAGCTATCACCCATTTAATCCATGGGATCTATGCTAAAAACTATGCAAATAGGTTGTTCAGATATCAAAATAACAACTGTAGCAATTATGTTATACATGGGGCATTCATATTTATGTGAAAGATTTATAGCAGGCAGAGATAAAAAGTGACAGAGAGATTCACATTAGTAGCATGAACAAAGGATGTGGCATGGGATGAATTATCTGAGCATTGCGTGTAGTTTTTTTCATGTATATTTATAGCTGGGAACATTTCCATAATCATTGTATCCCCAAATAAAAGTGTCACTGCTACACGCAGTTTACGCGGTCTGTCCCTGTGTGTGCTCATACTTGATACCTTGCTACTCCTATCTCTATTATTCATTGCAATTTCTCACATAAAGGCACTTCTGCACTTTCCACTCTCTCTGCTTGCTACAGGATGCCTTCTTTGACTAATAAATTCATAGATTAATAGGTTAGTTGTGTATCARTCAGTATTATATACTTGCTATTGAAAGATTAATCTCCTACACTAATCTCCAGGCAAGGGCCTGSAACATCTGCCCTAGGAGCAAAGGCTGAGAGAGCTTGGCCTCTTCAGCCTGGAGAAGACTGAGAGGGGATCKGATCAGTGTGTATAAGTACCTCAAGAGAGGGAGCAAGGAGGATGGGGCTGGCTTCTTCTCAGTGGTGGCCAGTGATAGAACTAGAGGAAATGGCCACAAATTGAGGCACCAAAAGTTCCACAGGAACTTGCGAAGGAATTTCTTAACAGTGAGAGTGACAGAGCACTGGAACAGGCTGCCCAGAGAGGTGGTGGAGTCTCCTTCTCTGGAGATCTTYAAAACCTGCTTGGACATCACCCTGTGCCACATGCCCTAGGAGACCCTGCGTGTGSAGGGGGGTTGGACTRGATGACCTCAAGAGGTCCCTTSCAACCTTAAGCACTCTATGAGTCTATGATTCTATGATACACACCTGTTAAAGCCAACACTTCTGATTTGGATATTTACAAAGTCTGATCCTCTCAATTTATTGATGGAAAAAAACTTCAGAGCTGAAGACTGGTCTGAATTGCCTCAAATGGTGGTTGGAGCAATCTCTTGTAAAGACGACTCTAAAACATATGGATCATTAATAACAGTTGGGAACAAATAACTGCTTGGCAGCAAATAAATAGCCAGTKTAGCCTCCCAAGCATCTAGTCAGAATCAATAACAGAAGTCAAATACACTATTGTTTTGAAGTGCACTATCCTGGCTAATCATCTGTGCATTGACTCTTTCCTCTGCATTTCTTCAGACTGAAGCGCTCACAGATTGCTCTGGGCAGTGTTAAATCCATGGCAAAAATGAAGCACAGAAGATAACAGTGTCTTTGAGAAAAATAACTGACAACATATCCAAAGTAATCTGTAGATGCCTGCTTTCTTAGACTCAAGACATGGAAAACAATTGGCTTTAGTGGTGTTCACATGTCTGTGCTTCGTGTACTTCAGGATGTACAACTTTTCAGACAACTTTTACAGACACATTGTAGGGAGAAATGACTAGTTGAGACAGAAACCTGCCAGGGAAGAATCAACAAAATATGGGACAAAAATCAAGAGGGTACTGACATGCTGAAGGTTTTGTAAGTCTCTGACCTACTTTTTGTAGATATCTGACATCTTGAAATGGTGCTTCTGTGGTGAGGTTAACCCTTACTTGCAATGAATAGTTTAATAGCGGGGCAGCATGTAAGGATCTTTTTATCATTATACATTCAGTCAACTTTTGCTCCACACTCTGGACAGAAAAGGAAAGAGAGGAAAGCAAAAACTAAGGGCTACCATAATTGGTGCATGAATTTTATGAACATACAGGTGAAGAACGTCTTATAATCTATTTTGAGAAATAAAGTAGAACATCATATTTAGATACACACATTGACTCATGCACATAAAAGCACAAGACAGCTAAGAAGACAACTATAATTTTGAACAGAAGATTAAGGAACAGAGGGGAGTATCTTCTGAAGGAAAGATACTCATAAACAAAGTGGTAGTTTGTATGTTTACATTGGAAACAAAGAGCTAAACCCACATTGGATCCCAGTGTTTTAGCTGTGAGCCTAAAGAGAGCATCTTTTGAAAGATATGTAAGTGATGGCATCRTGGAGAAATAGTTGGCATTTTATCATACATGCTGTGGGGGTGTCAGTCAGTAAATTATTCTTGGTTCAGGCCATATATAGGCTTAATTAAATTTGGATTCAGATTCACATATGAATTCAGTAATTTTTATTCTGATCTATGATAGTGGTTTAACCGAGATGCCAAATGTTCATGAAAACTTCCTACCAAAAATGGGAGGAGTAGAGAGAACCATTATTCTCCAAAAATGGAAATTTACATCCAGGCAGATATAATAATCTACTACAGTAGTGTCTAGTACGGGATGATTTGTCTGACTCTGAAAGCTTGACTTTTGGTACAAACAGAAAACTTCCAATACATGAAGACAGGCGGCATTCTTAGGAATGCTTTACAACCATAGTTGTGTTATAATGCTATCAGCAAATCATAAAGAGAACCATAAATGAATCCAGATAGTGTGCCTAAAGTAAGTACACTTCTAGCTCTCTATTTGCCTTTCTTCCTTCTTTCAGTTACTTTATACTCTCATTTTCCAATTTTTAATCAATTTACATTGAGAGTTATATATTTATTAATGCTTAATAATATTAATATATCAGGTTGACTCTAAGTATATTATTCTAACATATGTGTACTTATTATGAGAAAAYCTATCTTTACAGACTTGTGTTAGATCCAATGAAAACAATATGGGGGAAAGAAAGGAATCATACAGCTGGAAGCAATTTGGAGGGGAAAAATGAGTTGGAATTAGATTATTTTAAATGTGATACAGAGCAGGGTAGATCCTTTACCAACGGAAAGGCATAATTATCTTTGTCATAGCAGTAGGTGCTATGATTGGTTTAGGCATTTGTCAGTTACTGTGAACCTCAATTGCACAGTGGCCTCCGGAGCTAATGTGGAAAGATTTTTGGTCTATTGCTACTGTCAGAGAGCATGGCCCCACATTACAATGCCCTATTAGCATTCAAGCCAACGATCGGAGAAATTTGTTTTCATGGATTTGAACTGTGTAGCTGAGTTGATGCTAGGATCTGATAAAAAGGATTTTGATGCAAGAGGTGGCTCCTCAGGGGATGGCATCAGCTTTCCACTCTTACTGAAGCAAGTGATTTGGAGGGCAGGGGAGAGGCACAAGGGATGTATTCGCTTAGCTGCAATCTGTGCTAAACCTATGCACAACCTACAGAAGATCACATAAGACTAGTACAAATTGGTCCTCTTTTTTAAACACAGCTACTTTGGAATGATTATGGACATCTATTTTACAAACTGCTCTGCTGAGCCACTGCATTTGCAATAGTGTGTTTATTTAAACTGGTGGACGATATAAATACTGTGGCAAATTTAATGAGCTGTAGCTTATGCAAGTATAGTTATGAACAGAAGCACAACAGTACACTACGAGATGAATAATCTTTGGTTATTTAGAGGCAGAGCAATTTCTCATTATTAAGCTGAATTTAAAAAAATAGACACACATAGCGAGACACAACCAATATCAGTTGAATAACTGATAGGCAGGTAGAGACAGGCGTCAAAGTGAAGGAAATGTAAAATCCTAGGAGCTTGCCAATCTGCTCATTTTGTATATCAAACTGTATCAAAGACTCACTGAAAAGCCTATTAAACATCTCAAGCAGTGCATTCCTTTTCACAACTGATATGATATTGCTAGAAGGAGGATTAAAAATATCTTTAATCCTACAGATATCAAGTATATATATTTACCAACTTATTAGATATATTTTATATATATATTATTAGCGCAGAATGATTTCAGTTATGTCAGTGATTATCCCTCAAGGTGCATTGCGGAGATAAATGCTGGACCAGAGCTGGCCTCTTTCACCTAAAGAGCTGCATACTTACATTAATTACCCTCTAGGCACTAAGTCAATACAAGGCATACAGACTGCATGCTTTGTACTCACCAAAAAACCTACCATAAGTCATTAGCACAGTTTTCATAAATTAATTCATTTTGATGGAAAGCTAAAATGGGCCGTAAAACTAGTGATAGTCTAGTTACAAGGTAAGGTAAATAGGAGGGTTATTATATTTTGCATTGTCATCTTTGCAGGTAATTGAAGAGCAGATTCAAAAGGTCTCTGCTTTCTAACTGTAAAAGGGTGGATAAATACTGTTAGAAGCAGCAAAGGAAGAATGTAGCCCCACCTTGARCAAAAAAGAAAGAAAAAAAAAGAAGCTTCTCAACTGGCAGTAGCAGATAGTGGGAAGGGATGCTTAAAAAAAAGTTACAAAACTACCACTGTGCTCAGATTTGTTATTATTTTTACTATTAAGGAGACAACCTATTATGAGAGTAATAGGTTCAGTCTTCTTTTAATTTCATCAGGTTTCTGTTAGGCCACTTCTTTTTGTGGGGCTTGGATCACTTTTTTTTTCTTTTGTTTTTGTTTTGTTTTTGAAGACTACCCAAATATTATGAACCAATTGTATTTTGGCTGTTCATCCTGAATCTCCTTTCTCTAATCATTCCAAGGTGCAGAATCGTTTTGCTTTCTACAGAAGTGTGTGCATCCAGTAGGTGAACCGGTTTTCTGTGCTTTAACAATTTTCCTAGATGTCAGCACACCATACTGGTCCAACAAGAATTAATGTTTTCAAAATAACAATTGAAAAGATAACATGGAAATGGACRGTCCCATTTGTAAATTGTGATTTGCCAGCAATACATTCTATATGATTTTATTAGAAACAATGTCTTTTTGCTACACTAATTTCATCAACTCTCTTTTTGTCTTTGTATTCCTAGAAACCAAATTTGTCTAGCATATATAAAAGGTAGAATATATGTATGCATTTTAAACCATTAATATACAATTTTTATGTTCTGCAATTTATAGCCTCTGCTGTCTTTTTGTAAGATARTACTGTCCAGTTCAATTGCAACTCATTTTTTTTCCCTCAAAGGCCATGATTTTGAGAAAAGGTAAAATTTCTTTTTAATTAAAATATTATTATTGCTATTTAAATATTTACTTCTTTGGTAACACTTGCTTTAAAAGGCAGATATTCTAAATACAGCACTAATATGTTAATACAATTATTTCATGAACTCTGCATGGCTTGTGGCTGGATGAGAAGTGGTAAATGTTAACCTGAATCAAGTCTGGAATTTCCATTCTGAGGGGAGTGCTAGCTTTTAAAACTTTGATTTTATTCCATTTCACACACAAGAGCAAAGCTTTTCTTGGAAGAGATATTTTTCCGTAAAAACTTTCAAATTAAAACACACTGATATACCTGACAACTTCATTTTGGCTTACTAGTGCACTTCATTTTAAATTAGTTCTGGATAGATTTAAACCAATGCACGATATCGTAATTTGGGAGACTCAGATCTCTCCATCTCATGAGCTTTGCTCTCTCATCCTTTCACATCTATTCTAAGACAAATGATTTCATTGCACATCACACCATTTGGTAAGTGACATYGCATAATATAACATACTACCTTCCTGTGATCATGGACCTACAGTTAAAAAATGTGACACTATGCTCTCAGAAGACAATGCCCTCACCTGRGTATGCAGGTTAATATCTGATTTCAATGTCACAAAAAAAAGGGCATCTTTTTTCTTTTAATTAAATGGAACATTTCCTTTTAATTGGTGATATGATTTTCTTTTTGTAGGGGGGTGGATAGTTATGGTTTTAGTGTTCTGTGATCATCCTGACAAAACTTTAGTGAGCCATACTGGAAAATGCTCGTTGCTATGTGTAGTGTGGTCTTACAAGCAGARTCCGTAATGACCTGTAACTCATTGATCCTGGCATGCTCAACATTGGCCCACATAAACCCCTCATTTCCAGTTGCATTTAATTTTATCTTTATTGTTTAGGATCAAATTTTCCATGTTACTGGTCTGCCTCAGGATGAGTGAGTCAGAGRTCCTGTGAAGAAGACAGTATGCAAATTGTAGGCTATTATTTAATTAAATACTATACTGTACACAGCAGGTCTAGCTTTGCAAAGCAACATTAAGTTTGGCATTACCTTGCTTTCAAGTGCCTCACTTGGAACATTAATATTCCTTRATGACACTTTTTTTTTGTGTCAATATGTAGTAAAATTGCTGAGATACATAAATGATCCATAGCATGCTAGTTGAATTTGTTATTTCTAATGTCGTATTGGTCAATGACTTAGAATGTAATGCATACTTAGAGAGGGAAGTAACATTTAAAATTAAACAAAGTCTAGTGCTGGGCCTAATCCAAAGTCACAGGAGCCAGATTTTGGCCCTAGTCCAGTCAATAGAGCTTTTGCCACTGCTTTCACCAAGGCCAGGATTTTATGGCCATTATAAACCTCCCTGGCTGTTAAATATGAGCCTAGAGATGAATTTCACAGCAGGGATTTATCTAGAAACTAATCGATAAAACAGAAATCAACTATACTTTTTTTTACTTAAAAAACAACTATGCATTTGCAAGTTAGGGCAAGTCTTGTCACTACAAGAAAAATTCTTTAAGTAAAATAAAGGTCTSTGCAGGATAACAATCAACATATTGGTTTAACATCCTGCAAATAACTTGGGGTTCTAATTGCTTTGAAGACTCCTTAAGTTTTGCTAGTGTGGTCACCATGTTGTTAAAGCATCTTCCTTAGAACTACAGATGATAGGTTCGGTCATCTAGTGCAACCTTTACATCAAGCAGGACAGACTAAGCATAACATTAGACCTCTCAGTTACATGCGTAGCTGCATGCCTCCCTTTCCTCCCCTGTTCCCAGAGATTCTGTTTGGTAAAACATCTGTTCCTAAMTTGAAAAGCTTGAGACACACAGAAAGGTGTGTGCAGATATTACAGAAAACACAGCAATTGTTGATCAGTACATTTTATTTTGCTAATAAATGTATTAGCATTCATCCTTACATTGCTGATCCATGCAATTTGCTGTCCTGCCTCTAGTCACAAGCAAATTCCTTTTCTAATGAAGTAGTGGCATATTTCAAATACTCTGTCTGACAAATATATTATTTTCTAATTGAGAAATTTTCTTTCATGAGTGCTGCACAGGGCTTTTTGGTATTGAATTCAATTGCCTGTGACTGCATTTTATTTCTTACTGATGTGCGGTATGCTCCTAACTATAAAGTCTAACAATATTATTAGAGATACAAGAGTCAAATTAAAAGGAGAGAGAGAGAGAAAGAAAAGCCTCCTACTGTTTGGAGGCCCCAAAAGATCAACCTACCTTGCTAGTGCTAAAGGTAGCTGCTCTCTCAGACTACAAATTAGCTAAGCACTTAAGTTATGCTCTGTTTATGCAACATCCAATTAACTTTAAACCCCATGCTTTTTCTCTTATTAAAGCAAGAGAGAGTTTGAAAGTACTTCCCTTTAAGTGCACAYCCAAGTGGCGTGCAGAATGCAGCAGTCATAGTGAATGTCTGCATCCAACAAAAAGTGTCAAACCTATCCAATTCTGATCAGAAGGGTTTTAAGTGGATTGAGCAGGCAACTTTTAACTACAAGGGTAATCAGTTCCTATCTATGATGGTCTCTCCAAGCAACACAGGGTCAAACACAGATTCATGGGACTGTGAAATACAGTTTTCCTAAGATTTAACCAATGTTGGTGTAGAAAGTGGACTTGGATGACTGAGGTGTCTTTAAATAGATTGTTCTCACTCCAGRAAGCCAACAGGCACACTGAGGGAAGGGCAGATATATCTCCAGATAGTAGCTCAACAAACATGACAATAGTTAAAGACAAATTACTGTAGGCTGTAAAACTTTGTTCAAGCTGCTAAAGCCAACTAAGCTTACTCATGAATGATAACTTAAAGGATGATAATTTGTTCACTCATTTCCATAGGACAATGTGAAAACTTGTTTTCTGTCTGACTCGGCTTCCTCCTACTCTGTTCAGGAACGATCACCACACAATGTCCCATCTAGTAGAGTCAATGCAATCTTGCAGATTCAGAAGGAAATGACATGAGGTACCAGTGGGTTCTGCCTGTGTTGCTGACTAAAAGACTTCAGACTTCAGAGGCAATAAAACTGGGTGTCCCTTCCTCACTTCTTTCCTTTGGCCCAAATTCATGCCACATGCTTCAGGCATTTGTATGAGATGTCTAAGATAGGAACCTAGTCAGCTTGTATTCCTTGTATGGTCAAAGAAGAGAGAGAGAAGCACTTCCAGGGGATGATTTTGATCTTACTTTATCTGTACAACTGTCTGAAGGTCTCTGTTGACTATTCCGCCAGCTTAGACTCCTTAATTAGGCATTAAGCCTACTAATGTCCAATTTTGGTTTCTGCTTGTGAAATTTTTCCTCCTCCCCATATAAGTTTCTCCGGGGAGCACTTGGACCTCTAGTAAAGCCTTATCTACTTAGCCCTCACAGGACACATGGGAATATGTCCTTCATTTAAYGTTCTAGCTGTCCTTGGTACTCATTCACCATTAGTGCCTACAAAAGTTGTCTTAACCAATGACTTTCAGGCAGATACTCGCAAGAAAATCCTGCAACCACAGGCACACATGCCGCCACTGCTATTTGGAAATTTAAGAACAAGTGGGAGTCCAAAATTACCACCAGATGGTGCACCTATTTAGCAAGTGACAGAGACATGTTCCAAGAGAAAGGGTAGCCACTGCCTCCAGCAATCCATCAAGTTGCTTCCCCTGCTGCTTATTCTCAGTTATGATATAAATTGAATGTGTTTGAAACATGGACCTGCCACTCATATAATTCCGTTAAATTTAATATGGAGTATGTTTTCAATCTCTGCAATGGAAGCCTTTAAATTGCTTGGCTAGTGGTATGAGGAAGTGGGAAAAACTATAGCAGATCTATGAATGTGTGTTGAGAGAAGGGGAGAAAAAGAGATGGACCAGAAGCAGAAAAACTTAGTAATGGGGAATGGCAATGAGAAGGCTCCAAAACCAGAAGTAGTCAATACAGAGCATTGAGTATTGCTGTTTTGTTAGGGGGTCTAGTTCTGGATATTAATGGGTAAGTGGCTGGAAGAAGGTTAACATCAGGACATTTCCTAAGAATATTCTTTAGGCAAAAGTCAGTATTTTGAAGGCGTGTCCATGCCAGCAACCCAGGCAGAAAAAAACACAGAATATTTTATTAGATAGTGAAGGTTTTTTTTCTTCCCAAACTACTTCTCATCCCTAAACATTTGTGGTTCTCTATACTCAGATAAAGATTAGCACAAGTTGATAAATGTATATTTTCTGCTGCATGTCTTACAGTATCACAAAGCCATGTGTATCTTTCATCTTGATTTGATCTAAATCAGTACACATCATGTGTAGGATTAGACTGTGTCTCTCTTCCCATCCTACTTTCCTTCTTGCTTTAAGAAAATTTTAAAGAAGCACATAGAGTACTGGCAGTCCTTATTCATGAACATTACAAAGTTGATATAGAAGAAAATACTGTGGTGAGTGGATAGTCTCTCATTTCTTTGCATAGATGTGTCTTTTACTGCTTTGTTTTGTTATGTTTTAAAGGATATCATAAACAGACTTTAATACATTATCTTAATAATTAATCATTGTGAATGATTAATTAGAAAGGTTTTTCTTTTAAATACAATGTGACTATTAAGGAAAAGTTTAAACTGAAAGTTTCTCCTGAGCAAAAAGTGAAAACATTTGAATATTCTGTAAATGAAGAAGTACTCATTCTGAATGGATAGAATAATTTTTTGTTCTCTTGGTCCAAGCTGAAATGAAGGTGACATTTAAGGAAACTCAGTAAAATTCCCATACTTTCATTTTTCACATACTCTGTGGTTCCTCGTTCAATATAAGAGCTATCATTTTATGGTTAAAGCATGGACCAGGAGATAAGAGATTTGGATTGTGTTCCCAGCTGTGCCATATATGTCTCTTGTAACCTTGGGCAAGTTATTTCATACCTCACTAGGCCATAATTTCCCTGTCTGGAGACTACAGATGACTAATTTCAGTGGGGAATTGAGAAGCTTAATTAATGTGGACTAACCTCAGTGCRGAGACGTGAAGTTAATGAACATTGGTAAAGTGTGCTAGTATCTCCAAATGAAAATGGTTTCCACTAAGGTCTTCTCATCTGATCAAGAAGAAAAGGACGGAAATATCATAAAGGGAATTTGTTCTTATAGAAAGGCCTGAAGTCCAGGCCTGGAAAGAAGACCAAACAGAAAAATCCTTGAAGGCCTATTCTCAAAAGATTACAAACCCAGTTTTCATAGGTGAGAACTTGGAAACTTTAGGTCGTTATCCACAGAGAGTGTAAAACTCAATTTCAAGAAGGGAAAATATCCCATACTTACATGTGATATTAAAGAGAGAGAGCAAATACATCCCATAGGAAGAGTACCTGCTATTGACAGCTTTTGATCTGTGTGTGTGCTGTGATTCTTGGAATGAACCTTCCTCTCCAAGGCGCACCTTTTCTAGATACTGGGGCGCAAGGACATCCTGACATTGCACTGAGGCTTGAATGCTTTCTCTCTCGCTCGCTTTCCCCTTTCTTTCCCTTTTTGCTCTTTCTCATTTACTTCAGCATTTCGGTAGTGCTGAAACTAGTGCTTGCTATTCCCTTGTCCGCTGATCAACCACGTTGCTCTATTTCAGACACTCTAATAATAACTACAGCATGAAGAGAATCTCTTAGCAGGGCAGTTCGCTGGGATTTCCCTGCCTTCTTACACCATCATAACTTTCTGCAGCGCCACTTTTTGTGTTTGTTTGTTTTCAGGGATTAGTGGCAATATTTAACATACTACTGACATAATAAGGCATGAACTGCATTCAAAGAATGCAAGATACTGATTTTTAAAAGACCTTGGACTACTATATTACTAGATGTGGACATGGAAATTTTGAAAGGTGATAGACAACCCTCAAATCTGAGAGCTAGTAAGATTGCTGGAGGGTTTTTACACAGCATGAGGCATTTCCATGAATATTGTGCTCTGCTCAAAGTTAAATTCAAAGTATCTGTGTTGAATATCTTATATAGTAGCATGTGTATGCTGTCACTTTGTGTTAGTCAGGGGAACATTACTTCATGTGACAGACAAAAACACTTCTTGGTACATTATAGCCTAATCCAAGACTTTTCACGTGAAACATTTGTTTTGTTTTGGTTTTAAGACATTTGCCTTTCAGACTGGTCTGTTTTAATTAGAGCTCAACCTGAACCACAAACTATGGATTTGAACTTTCCCAGAGTTCAGTGGTGTTCAGATCTGGGTTTTGGTTTGGCCCATCCTAGAGATAGGGTCAGCTTCAAAGTTCAGATCTGGAAACAAACTTCTACAAAGTATGGGGCAGTAAAGATTATTTAATGAAACCCATATCTCATTTTAATTGTGGATTTGCAGTAAAGACACTTGCTAGCATTTTTTAAAAATACCTTTATGTAAGCAATATTGGTTTGCAATACCAAGCTATCTACTTAAAGATCCTTCTATTTAAGCAGTCAAAAGGGAATTCTCTCTCCTGTTCCTAGTCAGAAAGCCTAGATCCATGTCTGAAGTTGGTACACCTTTAAGTTCTACAATATTTGCCTCTGAACTTGGTTTGAAGCTCATTCTTCGCTTTGAGGACATCACATCTAATAATAACAGTAGCTTTTTGCCAACGATACTTTGACTTTTCAGCTGAAAGGGTAGTTGTCTCACAGTGCTGTCACCAACACGTTTGTCCCATCCTCATGTGCAAACTCTTGCAGGTTTGGATCATCATCTTAGGATGGACTTGTACAATACTTGGCAAAGTAATTAGCTAATCAGTTAATTGTTCTTAACATTGTATAAATAATAAATAACAACTGCTAACCTAACAGGTTAAATTCGGAACTGGAAGGGATAGTCCACCAATTTCAGATTAGACAGTGATCCAGTATGCTTCATGTGCCTGAGAAAATTAAAATAATTACTCCTCGTTTTTTCTGAATCTTGTCATTTCCTAACTTCTGTCAGGATCAGAAGCTCAAGGGCTGAAATACTGTAAAAAGACTTTGCTCTTGTGATGTTTCCAGATTCATTTTGCAAACCAAAGAGGTTTGGATAAGCATCCAGACTTTGTATATTTATCCAAAACCCTCTGAGCTTTTTACTCTTTTAAATTTCTTTCATATGTATGATTTATGCCACATCTTTCTTATTGAGGCTACGAACTAGACTACCAGACAAAGACCCTTCAAACACACAAAAAAGGATGGAATTCTTTATTTGAACCTAGCTCTCGTCTCAGAAAGACTCGTAGAGCAAAGCATATGCATCAGAAATGTGAACGCAGCCACCGGAGTAGTTTAAGAGCACTTGGAAAATAGTTAAGCAAATTTTAAAGTGGCTTCCATTCAGCCCCCATCACCACAATTTTCTCCTTTCCACAAAATTGAAGTTTTCACAGGTGACACACATGATTTCTGATGTGCCTCTCCAGCTATTTACAGTATACCTGCAAAATGCAATTTCTGTGGCAGAATTAGCAGCTTGCAGCAGAATATATCAGAGGGAATTAGCTCATACCAAAGTACTGCAAACCCAACCGTGCAGCTGAAACCACCACGGACGGGCTAGTTTGGGCTGAATTGTGAACTAAAATAGATGAGACATGGTTGTTCTGCTACCATGGACAATAACTGCGGCATGGTCACGTCAAGACTTGTGGATAATGAAGTGTACACGGGGGTGTACACAGGGGTATACATGGCGGTGCACAGGGGGGTGTACAGGGGGATGTACATGGGGGTGTCCTTGAACAGGCCTCAGATAGGCGAATGCAGCTAGGCACTCAGTAACRTGCTTGGCAGCCAATCATAGTACGCCACGATCCCGAGGCCAGTGCTCGAGTGTATAAGAACCTGCGCTTTTCGGGCAATAAACGGAGCTAGACGTAACTCACATCATTGAGTCTCAGTCTGGTAATCCCGGCTCGCTCATAAGCTTCGCCGACTCGGATCTCCAACAAAGACTCACTGCATGTCACCTGTCAGACCCTGCCTTGGCAAGGTTGCATCAGAGAAGTGTATTAAAGAGACCCCATTGAACACTGAACAGCCAACTTCCCCATTATGTTCCTATGCACCCTTTTACAGAAAAAAACAGGCAACATCATAGTACACTATTTGCTAAAAATTATTTTTCTGTTTTTGTCRTACGTAGGACAGTGGGCTTTTATGTATGTCTATGTAGTTCTTTGAGGAATATCCTGAGGCCATTTTGAAGGTCAGAGCTGATGTCTGTTCAGAAAGGTGAATACATAATTTATGTGCCTGGAAAATGCTATGCCAAGGACACAGGCTCTGTGTATCCATGGCCAATGGTCTAATATACTCAGAGCACTTAGTGTGGTTGTCATCTTTTCTGAGTATGGGTACTACCTACTCCATGTTCATTGTCATCACCACAAAAGGGTATATAGGTCAAATCATTTTTCAATGCCATTGCTTCATAGCTAATTGACCATCTATTTGCCGTATACTGCTATTTGTAGAGAAAGCTACAATGCTACAGATGGTTATGCCATTTTACGATATTGCTTTGGACTTAGACTTTAAATCTGGTAGAAAGTTAAAACCACCACATTATTTATTAGATTGATTAGATTAGTGCTTTGCAAAATATCATTCTAATTGCATACTTGGCAGAATCAAGTAAAATGACACTCTGAAAGGCTAGAAGAAAACACTAGAAGAGGTTGTGTTGTGCTCAGTGGAATCACTTTATTCTAATCAATGAGAACAAGAAAGTCATCTTCTAGCTCTTAATGTGGTGAAATCTTTTTTTCCACAAGCAGAAAATGGAATAGGAAAATGGGATGACAGTAGAATAATTCAAGGATGGGCGCTCCTTTACTAAAACCATATGCCCTTCAACAAACACACCCAGATGCCTTTTGCTGGAATAGTTAGAAACGCAGACTRTGCAGGGGAGTCTGGCATAGCTCTCTGATGGGGTAGATGCAGAATCATTCTCCTGTCTCTGAATTTTCTACCTCAAATTTGAGGGCCTCTCCATAAGCTTGAAAGCTTCTGRAAGTCTTGCTTTTGGGTATCTAGATGTTCTCAGTGCTTGGCCAGTAAGACTGGATCCCTGCCTTGGCCATRTGGAAAGCACCAGGCAGCAGAATGTCTGAAAGAATCAACAGCCTTGTGTAAATTTAGCTCTAGGTATCTAGACTGTGCTCTACAAATGTAATTACATTTGTATATTGTAAATATTGGCATCTAATCTGAAAGCAATGTCTCTTCCTTGCAAAATGTCTAGGGCTACACTGGCTTGCAACTGCACTTGCTTTGMATGGACTTCTGAACAGGAGTTTCCAGATTGATGTTTCTATGTATCAGATTAATACTTTTATATATCAAACAGTAATGTTGTTTTATGTGGGACTAAAAGACTGGAGCATGAGCAAAATRTTTAGGCTGATACATAGAAGATGCTAGCTGCTGAGATCCTCCGTTGGTTGCAGGGGTTTTASTGGTAGTCAAGGAGTATTTTTAACTATGTCCATACAGGGACACCAAAACATTTAGCTGCTCTTTGAAAAAGCARATGCATCTTCAGCAAAAACTCTGGCAAGACACTCAAATAATTAGAGCAAAATAGTATAARAGCACTAAGAGAATCTGCACAATGCATTGAGGTAACATTCATAATTTAACTAAATCGCCTCAAGAAATTTTGAAGTGAGAGATGAAATTTCATCTGTAACATCCATAGACACTTGCACACAGACACAYACCCATAGACACTCTGGCATGCCCAGATATAAGAGCTTAGTGCTTAAACTACCCATAAYTCAGCGAACTCTTTAAAAGGTGTTATTATTTAACATGTTCCCACAGCAGAGCACAGGTGTGCACAGTGATTTACAAAAGACATGACCACTGCCCTCAGGGATTTGTTATCTAGGTTAGAAGTGACATAAGATAATACAGGAGAAGATGACTTCATGCAAATGGCAGTGCAGATTTGTTTTTAAAGAAATGTTCTTCTACACACYGTATTTATAAATCAGGCCATTTTAAATGACTGAAAAGAGGTATTTAAAATACTGACCCAGCAGAGTTCATGCAGTAAATCCTCTGAGAAGGTCTTATTCTTCAAGGCAATGACTTCTTAATATTAATGTGTATGGCAGCAGAGATGATAGAGTGTGAAATTAGATCCATAGTAAAGTCAAAAATAATCATAGAATTACAGAGTAATTTAGACTGGAAGGATCCTCTCTTGACAGCTGAGGAAAATACCTATTCTGAACTCCYTGATTCAGTAAAGGCCCACAAAATCTGCACATATGAAAACCTCAGTGACCTAAAAGGTTTGGTAGCACATTTATAAAGCAGTTGCATCCTGATAAGACAAAGCATATACCTGACTAGAAAAGTGATTTGCTTAAGAAATGTAACAATACTGAACCTTACTCCTTGGTGGAGTTATTTTTCTTTTCTTTTTTTTCTCTTTTTTTTTTTCAGTGAGGTAGAAAGCATATTTTTTATCTTAAATTGGAGCTGAGAACATTTCCCTTGTTGAGCACCACAGATCTCAGAAAAATTTAGCAGACCATATTGCAATGCAAAAGCCCTATCAATAACAACCTTAAAGATRAAGAAAAAAAGAAAGCTATTTGTCTACATATCTGTAGATTCCTTTCTCTCTTTTTCTTAACTACTATTTCATATCTCCTTGTGAAATGCGCATTAAAGTAAGGAGTATAATGCAGAGACAAAGCCTGCACATATGAACCATTTTCATGAATGGACTGGTATGAATGAATTATTATGACAGCACCTGATTCCTCATAGCCTCATTTTGTTTAAAGATATCAACATATTTTAGGACTCATTTTTTTCYGAGGTGTCTTCAACAACAACTTGAAAAAAAAGAAAAATCAGTAATCTGCAAGATATCTCTAGCTGAATGCTCACATATTTTGACATATAARAACACTATTAATTAAAAAAAAAAWGTCAATACATCCAGCAGAGAATCACTAAGCCCCACAGTAGATCCAGGGACAGAACTCTACGCCAGCTATTGCTACCCACATCCTACTTGAMAGTACTAGCAGGAGCATTGTGAAAACACAGTCAACTGTGACACTGCACAGCCTCTTCTCAATGGTACAGTGTATGTGGAAACCTCCCCTCRCGGTTTGGGCAAAAAGTATTTCTCAAGCCAGAGTTCTGTGCATTCTTTAAACAACTGCTCAGCTCCATGTTTGGACTAAACCTTGATAAAAGCAGTGGCACTTTTGAATCAAAACTTAATTATCCCACTTTTGTAAGAATGAGATACAGATAGTTTGTTAGGTATAAGTTTCCTGCAATAAATTTAGGTTTACAAGTATAAGCCTAAAAATTATCTATTTTGCTGGCTACTWTAAAAGATCTTGCTAAAAGCACATAGTTAGCTTGCTAAACTCACAAAGTTGTCCTTAAAAACTTCAAAATACATGCTGCTAAAAGACAGTCAATAACAAAATTATACTTGCTTTAGAAGAGTAATTTGGACAATTATTTACAGTTGCCAGTGTGTTAACTAAATATGTTTGTGGGGTAAATTAAGAAAAACAATCTCAGTTGTTGGAAGCATCATTACAGAAACCACTGTGAAAAGCATCATCAAGCTTTCAGAAAATGACCATGAAATTGGAAAAGTGCTTGAAAAACTGTGAAAAGCAGAGGCAGGGTAAATAGCTTTTTTTAATTGACAGGCTTCCAAAAGTACTATAAATAGTGACAGTAAAGAGTTGCAAAGAGGCAAGTGTGAAATAAATCTGGCTCATGCACAGCCCATTCTGAAAGGAAATTTGACAAACCCGCAGGAGGAACAGAAAACAATCCAGTCAACAGCATGACTCTAGAGTGACGGCCAAMATTCTGGCACCTCCAACCCTAAAAATCTAGTGGGTGTCTTGAGAAGAAAAAATGCTGAATGACAGAGGACTATGCGTATAACACTGTTATGTCACAACACTACACATTCTCACTTTTGAGATCTGCATCWTTCTCTGTCCCTCCTAGCCTAATCTACAGCAGATGTAAGAACAGTTTACAAAGGAATCGAAATTATGTTAAACTCCTGATTCTCGTTTGTTTCAATATGACATAGATCTACTGCGATTAAACAGAGATCTATTTGAATGAAAGAAAATCAAACAGAACTAATTTAGTTAAAYGGTAATAGGAAACTCTGCTAGATTTTGTCAGAAAGTCTGGATGGAGTGACAGCTGATCAGTCTGTACCAAGTTCATCATTCGTAAATACTGCTGCATGCAGAGGCTATGAGAAAAGCCACATGACCATGATAGACTTCACCCGTTCCTTTGACAACAGGCTACACAGTAACCAGTCAGTCAATATTTTGTTAGTGAGTGGAAAAAAAGAAAAACCCAGTGGTCCACTCCTCAGTGTAGAAGACTTCAGTGGAGAGTATAAGGGAAGGATAATATCAAGAAGCACAGAAAAAAAAATAATTGCATTGGCCTTCACTGGAAGGATCAATGATAAGCAGATACTTCACAGACTCCCAGAATGGTTGAGATTGGAAGGGACCTCTAGAGATCACCTAGTCCAACCCTCTGCTCCAGCAGGGACACCCAGAGCACATGGCACAGGGTGGCATCCAGGTGGGTTTKGAAGATCTCCAGAGAAGGAGACCCCACAGCCTCTCTGGGCAGCCTGTGCCAGGGCTCTGTCRCCCTCACAGGAAAGAAGTTCTTCCTCACATGGACATGGAACTGCCTGTGCTTCAACTTGTGCCCATTACCCCTTGTCCTATACTTATAGGATTATCATTCCAGTGGCAGGATACTATCTCAGTGTTAGATGGATGGAAATATTATCTCAGTTGTATGTTTTCTAGTCAGATGTCCCTCATCTGAGAATGAGAAAACATCTGAGAAAATTTAATGAAGTCATTTTAGAGTTATTAGTCCTGACTGTCATTATTGCMGAAAGCTTGCGGAGAACTCTAATTAAGAAGAGCTGCAAAAACAAATCCGTTGCCTTTGTCTGAACAAAAAAACCCAAAAAACACCCCCCAAAACAAACAAACAAAAAACCCAATCACCTTAGTTTCAATAAGTGGAAAAGTGAAAAAGTGAATATAAACCCATTTGTAAATTCATAGCTGAAAACAAGGAGATAAGTAACAGTCAACAAAGATATGTCAAGAACAAATCACGTCGAACCAATCTAATTTTCTTCTTATGCCACCCAAGTCCTCAGAGGCAGAGAAGCAGCCATCTATACCACATATCTTGGCCTTAAATGAGGTTTTTGACACAGTTTCCTATGACATTCTCATAAGAAAACTACAGAAACTGTATCCAAATGGGGAGCATACTGTCTGGAAGTTGGAAGGTAGCTATTAAAATGGAAAGAGATACTGAATGGTTTCCTTCTGACCTGTGTCTGACACTGGTCAGTATTTATATTGGATTGAATGAGGGAATAAAGAGTGATTATTAAATTTTAAAATAATGCCAGCCTGTGAACAACTGCAAGGAAGCTGGAGAAAGATTGGGCCAAAATTGAAAACAATCATGAATAATTGCAGAAATGCTCTGAAAAAAAAAAAGAAAGAAAGAAAGAAGACAAGAGGCAATAATCAAGAAAGACAAAGATCTATATGTGGGAATAATCAGTTGCATAAATGCAAGATGGAAAACATCTGGCATGATAGGAGCTGCACAGAAGACGACCACAAACTGAGTAAGAGTCAAAAATGTCCTGCTGCTGTGAAAACATCATATTGGCATGAGTAAACAGGAGTGTAGCATGCAAGACATGTGAAGCGCTCCTTCTGTTCTMCCCAGAATGGTAAGGCCTCAGCTGGAGTGCTCGGGTGCACCTATGTTGCTGCGCTGCGCAAAACTTGCCAACCAGCCTACTGAGGCCAGACAAGAGCAAYAAGGATAATCAGAGTCTTGAAACTGTGTCCTACAAAGACTGATGGAACAAGTCTTAGAAAGGGGACAAAGGTGTTTGAGTGTTTAAAGGCTGCTGTTAGAATAATAGAAGGAATCAGCTCTTCGCAGAGTTAGAGGCAGTAGGTTTACATTCAGCGAGACAGTTTCAGATTCATAATGGTAAGACAGGTATAACAGCAGGAGTCCTGAGCACTGAAACAGGCTGCCCAAGGGGCCTGCAGTATCTGCATCTCTGATGATTTTAGGACCAGGATAAATAAAAAGCTCTTATGAATGATGTCTGTATTATCAGCCTATGTTGAGGGATGATTGAGGGGTGGAGACTAGATGATCTCTTGAGGTTCTTTCCAGTCTTACTTTTTAATGATATTTTATGCTTACACAAACTACAGTGTTCTGCATTTCTTACATGTAGCATTGAGTGTAGTAAATTACAGGATTGGAAAAAAAAAAATCCCTATCCTAGCATTCAGTTTTTAGATTATAAACCAAGGAGCCCAGAATCAGTTACACTGAAAATGTAAATAGAGAAAAGATCTGTTCCAGACAGTGAGAAAACTCTCACTGATTTCTATTACTCTTGGATCAAGCTCAAAGAATGTGTAGTATTTTCTTTGAGAATTGTTAAAGAATATGTTGAATAAAATATAAAACTAAGTGTGCCAGAAAAAAATTTCATCCATCCCTAACTGAAGTGCTACTGTTTAATTTCAGTTTTGTCATTTAGATRCAGCAATTGTTTTCTGACCATAAAAAATTACTCAGTGTGTCCTCAGCTTTCACATGTAAAAGAAGACCTGTCCAAAAGGATTGGTTTGGCAGAAAAAAAATCTGAGTTCTGATGTGATTCATTTCCTCTTACCACTGACCTATATTGCTATTGACCTTTTTTGTCATATAATCAAAAATTCACTGGTGACTGCAGACTTTGTAAGTTGGCTTCGTTTAACTGCAGTGTGTAACTTTTTTTCTTCTATCATTGTTGATCCACAATTTAGCAAACTACTGTCTAAATAGTATATATTCCACAGTCTAATATATCACGTTAAATGTCAGTTCTAATAGCTAGCATTCAGTAGCACTCTTATTCATCTGGCTGCTGACAGAAGACATTTCCGAATCCTGTGTGAAATAGTAAGATCCTTATCTAGTTACTCAGAAAAATAGATGCCTTGCTAATAAGCCTGAAACAGTTAGATATCCAAAGCTGCACCCATAGCTGAATGATGAAAATATGTACTTAGCAAACATGATTCTCAGCTGACTGTGGTTATATGCTGCTGAATATATGTGTATTAGAATGTAGTAAACTACAGCAATTATGGAACTTGTAATAACTTCCACACCAGACCGTCTAAGTTTAGTGCTCAGTTAGCAGTCAAAAAGTTAGTCAGAGATGACATCTAAATTAGGACTAAAATATAGGCTGCTGCAATAGCAACAATGGTTAAATAGTCTGCTCTCACCCTATCTGCCAGAAATTGCTCATTGTAGAAAGCAACGATCCAGCATCTGTCTGTGTGAGCAGAAAATGCCTACATTAGTGGGTGCTGGAGCATGTTTTAAATGTGACCTGCAGTCAGAATACAAATGAAGTCAGGCRTATGGTAGCAGCTCTGACTGGCACAGCACATGCAAGAATTCTCTCATGCCCCATCAAATTGCAAGCAGCAATCTTCACCATCTTAAAACAAAATAAAAGAGCTTCACTGCAGCTGCTATAGATGGCTATCTTCTWTTAGACTTTTCTGATCACAGAATCTGTGTTGGTTATTCTATATTTCAGAAATTAAAAAAGAAATGTCTGCTTTGACACCTTGGGAGGCATTTCTAACACAGAAATGAATGAATACAAGGGTCAAAATAGGAGCCAAGCAGTGTCTTTTCCATCAAAATAAAACCTCAGATCAAACAAGGATTTTTTTCCTTCTGAGAGGCAGAGACTGAGCAAATATAACACCAAATTACTGGTGCARCCATGCTATTTACCAGGAGAAGAAATATCTAGCTTTACGTTAATTGGGTAAAATCCCAAATCTGCTGGYATTTTTAATAGTCTGTCTCTTTTTCATTCATTTTTTGAAAAGCTTTGGCTTTGCTTCAGTGCAGAATGGGAATAWTTTTGAATACTTTTTCTGAATCCCTGAAAATCTCATAATATAAGATTATTGTTCGACGCTCAGGTATCACAGTAACCATTATTTAAWTTGTGAGAGTTACCTGAAAAAAGATCTGCTTAGAAATGATTCCACATGGTGACATTTTAATGGGAGCCTCTGTACAGACCTGACACATTATTTGAGAACAGAGGTTTCCCTTCCTCCTCCATCAGCATTTTCTGATAGACTGTATTGATCCTAGGTGTTTAGAGAACTGCTGAAGTAATGTTTACACTGAGTTCCAGAGAAATATTAGACAATCCTCTAATTAAWACAAAAATCAAATCAAAGCAAAACCAAACCAAATCCAAAATGCTTAATTCTTAGCAGATTCAATGGGAAGAGTGAACAGCATTTATTGAGATGACCTAACAAAAGGAACCCAATTTTCCAGACAGATTTTATTTTTGAGCCTTTCTTATTTAATAACTGTATCAAAATGCTACAATAATTCTTTCAGAGAATCAATACGGTTTCCACTTTCCACCTGTTGCAATATCAATGCTCCTGTGCCTCTCAAGTGTGTGAAAGATGCTTTGCTCCCGTGCTGCAGGTAGCCAGAGATCCAATGGGGAAGAACGAGAGAGAAAAGAGAATAAAGACATAGAATACTCTTTAGTTTTAAATAATTGATCAAGGGAAATGMCTCATGAAAACTCCCAGAGAAGTCACTGTCAAAATGGCCATWAAATAATGCCCTACCATCTCTTGCAGATGTTGAGCCTACAACTAAAAATGAAGCAATATGTCTCGAGTCATCCTCTTGGTAGATCTATTGAACTACAGCTATTGTCCATGCTAAGAGTATGTTGCTATTTTTTTTTAGGATTTTCCGAACATGTTTCAAAAATATCTCAACTCCTCAAAAATCTTCATGAGATAGACTGAATTCTAAATTATTCCCATCCTGAAGAGGAAGGAAAACTTGACCATTTCTAATATCTAATGTTTACTGTGTCTCATTGTTCCAGTTTTTCAATTTGTAGATTAGGAACACCATAGTTTCATATTTTAAAAAGGAATGAAAAAGAAGAAACTCCGCAGGTCAACAATATACACTTTAAAACATGGGTTTCTGCTTGACTTCAGCTGGAGAATGAAGAAGAGAGGAGTGAATATTGATAGGTGTTTTTAGAGAACATAGGAGGAAATATAACAGAGGTTCCCAAACTTCTCAAACTTTTTTTGGAGTGCTATCAACCCTCAGAATTTCTTATGGACCACCAGCCATCATTATCATCAGACTTTTAATTGAAAACACCATTAAAAACACTGTTTAATATGGCTCTGCGGATTAGCTGCAAACCTTTTACCGTGGCCTCCTGGACCACCAGTGTTCTGCGGACCATGGTTTGGGAACCACTGAACCAGACTACACACATAGTACGCCCCAACAAAACATTTCTGTGTCTGAAAACAAAGTCAGCCCTTCTGTTATATAATGTACTCAAATAATACATGAATTTAACTTTCTCAGTACTGGAAAAACACAGCCCTCTTTTATTTTTCTCTTACCTTAATTTTATTTTTTTTTCTATTGCTTTGCAGAAGCAAGTTAATGGAGCCAAAAAAMCAGCTTATGATTGCTTCTGGTAGGATCAATCCAGCAGTGATGTAACCTTTCAGGAAACTGTCTACGAAAATAAGAAATATTAAAAAACCCCCACATTGAGCACAGGTCATTCCAGAACAGCTATGATATCTGTGTATCCTAACATAAAAATTCAAAAATAGCCTCTAAGGTAGCCTCGAAGGTTATTTTTTATTTTTCTTTTTTTCCCCTGGAAGTTTTTTTATTTTTTACCCCTTCCCAAAGCCATTAACCATGTCAAAGCTCTGTGTGTGGTCATTAAAGCATTTCAGCAACTTTCTGCAAATTCTTTACAGTTATTCTTTGGCCRTAGTACAATAAGATTGTCTATTTATCACCAGATAAATACACAGAAGAAGACGATGATAGCACAGAGAAACAGTTTTGTAGGGAAACGTTTTAAAGGGGAACACCAAAATATGAAGGGCCACGATCCAGCCCTAAATTCACCACAGAGTGGGAYAGAGTCCCTTTCCCTATAGAGTCCCTTTCAATAATTCTGCCACTGAGCCTCTTTGCTTACAGTTTCCAAAGACAACTCAGCCAACCCAATAAATAAATGGGTTTACTCGCCTCTCTTCACATAGTCCATATCAACAGCTGTCATATGGAATTGGGAACAAAGGACATTGGCACATAGTAGAATTGTAGAAAAAATGAACTTTACACAAAACCCAGCTTTGCTTACATACAGTATCAGAATTGTTTCAGAGGAAATAAAGATGCCACAGCAGGATGCCTTGTACATCCAAGAGCTAAGCTAAGGCAGAAGTTTGCCTCAGGTTGTGAGAGAGAAAGAGGAATTACAGTAAAGGGAAGCGCTGGTCTCTATCTTACCTTGAAAGAAAAAGAAGTGCCTACCTAAGTCTTGTCTTCACAGGCCTCTTTTATTATACTTGGCAGACAGCAAGAACAGCAAAGGGTGCTGCTGAAGCATTTATAAAGATGGATGAATGACCTTGACCATTTGCATCCTAGCCCTCCTGCATATCTGAAAGAGCATTTCCTAAGGTCTCTGAACGTTCCCTTTTCCTATGCAGTGCTAACTCCTAAAGCCAGCTCCTATCTTCTGGTGAACTCCCATCAGCAACTGCCCTATTAGCCACCTGAGATGCATACAGTCCCATTGAGCAAGCATACCCAGCCAGATCCTGCACAAGCAGTCCATGCTGCCTTACCTCACCAAYGTCCGTTTGCATTGCTCAGCTCCCCTCTTGTTTAGGAGGTTAGGTGGGTCCAACTGTCCTATTGCTGGGTCAGCATGCCTCAGTCTAGCTAAGCATTTAAAACACGCAAGCAATTTTTTTAAGAATGAGAAATAAACATTAGTAGTGATGYTCTCCTTACACTCCCACCTGATGCTGTGCTACACAGTGAGGGTATTTTTTTCAGCAAGTGCTGCCGTTCTGCAAAACCCACCAGCTCTTGGCTTCTCTCCACAGGGAGCAGGGAGGCTGCGTTCACCTACGCCATCACTGCTGCCGGCGTTGCACACGCCGTCACGGCCGCCTGCAGCCAGGGCAACCTCAGCAACTGCGGCTGCGACCGGGAGAAACAGGGCTACTACAACCAGGAGGAGGGCTGGAAATGGGGAGGCTGCTCTGCGGATATCAGATATGGCATCGAGTTCTCCCGGAGGTTTGTGGATGCCCGAGAAATCAAGAAGAATGCTCGGCGGCTGATGAACTTGCACAACAACGAGGCTGGTAGAAAGGTATTCTAGAAAGAATGAGGGATGGGGAGACGTATGTGCTGCAGGAAGGGGGAAGTYGGTTTGGTCTAAAGAGCAGTTCCACAATAATCCACCTCTTTCTCTGCTGGTGTGCCCCATTCCCATCAATTTACACCATTGAGTTTAACCTCTACATTTTGTTGTCTCTGTTATTGTCACTGTTCCTCTACATTTTTCTGCTTTCTAAGCCTTCTTTCCAGTCCATCCACTAACAGCCAGGACCTTGCGGGAGCTCTCTGGGATAATGTCAAAYCTTTGCTTTCCCTCTCCCTTGCAAAAATCTAGCAAGAGGTCAYGGCTTGTGATGGGACAGGACTGGATGGCTGCACTGCTGAACTCCCACAGCACCAGCCGCTGTTCATTCCATCCAAGAACAAAACGCTTCTTTGACCACAGCTCTAATCAAATACATCAGAGCAAATACACAGTTGTCCACTTCTCCCTGGCAAGGTACAAACAGCTGCATAATAAGTGTCACTTTGGAAGACAAAACAGTTTCATGTCGACAACCACGACAGAGTTCCTTGCAATTGAAACAATAAATTGGTATAGCTCCRTTATGTTTATGTCCATTAACTAACAATTCTCACAACTCTCAAAGTTTGCCCTTTAAAAAAAAGTAAGAAAAATCCTTCTACATAATATATATGACCTCAGAAGAGACTTTTATGATCTTCAAAATGTTTCCACCCAAGTTAAAAAAAAAGTCTGGCTTCTTCCAGCTGTATATATATTGTATAGTAGGAGTCTTGAATACACTATTGCTTCCCATGTAACCCCCAAAGTTAGACTGATACTTTCTTCTCTAAAACAGTGTGTGTTTTTATTCTACACCAAGCAGTAGTTGTTGAGGTCAACCTCAAAGATGGCTGAATTAATGGTGGCAAACGCACTACAATCATCTTACAGTCTGCACTTTGGAGAACGCAGCAAAACTTCCAGGGGATTGCAGTCTGATGTGCATTGAAACTGAAGGGTTTCTATGGGCAGTTACCCACTGCGGGAAAAGTATTACATTAAACTCAAAGTGGGGAAAGAGACCAAATGTAGTGCATAATCCCAAGCGAAGAGACAGCATCCAAATGTGAGGGATCCAAAAGAGAACAACAGAAAGCATCCTTGAGTGGTGCACTCTTTTTTTTTTTTCCCTAAAATTACTCTGTCTGATGGTTAAGAGCATCTAATTCAGGAGTATTGCTTCGTGGAGGACTGGTCCAATGCTTGATCACCTCTCTTAGTCAAGGYGTTTCATCGCAGCATCGTGTATTGCCTTTGGAGGCAAAACCCGAAGAAAGAAACAAATTCTTCCTGCAGTGGAACACCTAACGCTTAGATGGTTTTTGACTCCCATGGCAAGTGGCAACCACTTGTGGTGCTGTGGATCCCACCCCCTCAAATGATGATACACATCTCATTTTGAACTTCTTATAGTCTATATGTAAAAAAGGGTCAGAGGAGAAAAAGTGGATGCAGAGACGGAGAACAGTGAGGTCCCTYGCCTAAGGGCAGAAAGCCAATCAGTGTTTGATCTAGGCACTGATCCCAGGCCCCTCCATTCTAAATACAGCTTGGTAACCACTAGACCACATTGCTGATTCTTATTAAGCAAATCATATTTTTACTGTTCATCAGAATTTCATAAAGAAAGGGATATAAATAAACCAAAGATATACATATTTATTCAAATATTTCTGCTAGCAGTACTCATGTAAATGCATTTATTTTAACATTTTTCAGAACTTCACTTTATGTGAATGTTCTTGCAAAATCACTCATGTTAGTATTTTTGCAATAAGAAATAAAAGGCTTGCAAATACTGACAAAAGAGGCTTTTTCATTAAATGCAGTTCTTCACAGTGTTTTGCAATTTACCAACTTCATTGTTCTTGCTATTTTTAGTAGTCATTTATACCCATATATTTTCATTATAATCATTAATTTATCATTCTGAAGGGCTAAGGATGACTGAAACTGATGAAATTCTTTKTTTTTGTTTTTGTGTTTTTAAGCACCACCCATCAAATCCTGCGGAACGTGWTCATATAAAAGATGGTTTGAGAGCCATGTCTAGATATAATGGCATTATGACACACATTCCCATGAGATGAATATGCAAAGTTGTAGAGTACATTATACTTGGTGATTTTGGTTCATCTAAGATCATCTAGTATTTGTACAAATTAGATATTCTGAATTTGAGGACTGACTGAAACTCAAAGTCAGAGCAAAACTCTGAAAATATGGGTTCATTGTGTCTGTTCTCTACTTGTAGTTTTATGAAGGTATAGAGTTTTAGGCAATTTCAACCTGAAATCACAAGTTTATTTTGTGAATCCAGATGAACTTTAAACCTCCTACTTTCATCTGATATTTGGCAGCTTTAGGGAGTCTGGGTAARCTTAGATTAGACTCTGAAATGGAAACGAAATCTCAATGAGGAGCTTTACTTATATAGGGATGTCATTCTGATATATTCAACATGGTCCTTTTTCACACTTATGCCAGAAATACTGTATTTATAACTGCTCAATAAGTTACGTCTTTCTTGTTTCCTTTTTCAAAATCTTACAACCACCTCAGGGTAAGACTGACAAGACAGTAAACAAAATATATGACTTTGTGGGTTCCTGCAGAGAGCCTACCGTGTGAATGATTCTGTCAACCATCTTAGTCACAGTTCAGTCTTATTGATACCTAATAGTGTTAACGGAGGAGGGAAAATAA
Organism: Eudromia elegans; assembly: GCA_003342815.1. Taxonomy (NCBI): domain Eukaryota; kingdom Metazoa; phylum Chordata; class Aves; order Tinamiformes; family Tinamidae; genus Eudromia; species Eudromia elegans. Next base: position 1,913,185 of record PTEX01000115.1, on the reverse strand, counting down.
CACCTTGGATAAGAACATTATTCAGTTCAGCTCCCCAAGGTCTTATATTCCACAGAATTTCCACTATTAACAACAACAAAAAACATATAAAAGCAATTTATATCTATAATAACAAAGCTAACCAGCTCTCATTTAGTTATTGCTGATAYTGAACTGGCTTTCTGGGTAGGGTAAGATCAATATATATAGAGCTCATAAATTTACTATTTTAATTTTAGYCACCTCTCTAAAACTCAGAGCGGCCTAGTACAGAAACACCAAAAATGAAAGGACGCAAAGAGCCCCCAGTGCCACCTAAAATWTCCAACTTGCCCTGAAGTCAGTGGAAGACCCTCAATGACTTCATTAGACTTCTGTCAGGTGTCGAGAAAACCACTACTAGAAGCATTATTCAGGAGCTTGGTCAGCATTTTCAGCCCCAAGGCAATAATTTGGATAAGTATTAAACCACTGCAAGGAAAGTTTCATGGACTGTGGCAGGAATTTTGCCTGTTCTCACTCTGTACTGATGCCTGTTCCAGAATTGYCTCTTCCTCTCTCAGACATGCCTAGGGGTCAAAAACATTTGTAACGATAGCAGTGACTTCGTGATCATAGGGATGTTCTCAAAAGCTGGCCTGCCGATGTTTCACTGTTGTTAAAAATAGAGAACCAAGGAACTTCTTTTTGAGGAAAAAAAACAGCATGCTGCAAAAATAATTATACAAACTTTGGAAGACAGAGGGGGAATTAGATTTGGATGCTGTTTAACTTGATTCTGGAGCAGGGATGGTCTACCTCTAATAAGATACCTCTTTGGAAAAAGAAGCCAAACAGATATTTAGGCTTTTCAGAGAATTTCTGTCAATTCTGGAAAGGCTGAATCCCCTAATAGCCCTACATTGCATTTCTAAAAATTCTTTCAGCTAATGACAAGTTTGTGAAGTTTCTAATATGTTTGTAATGAATGGCACCAGTGACAAAATAACAAACTTGTAAKCAGTGTCATTTGGAAGAAATAAAGGCTAACCTGGGGACTCCTGATGACACAAGATGCTACTGATGGAAGATTCACGTTTTGTGRCAAAATAGGGCCATGCTGTGTAAAAAAGCAAAGTTCCTAACTTCATTATTATGTTTTAAATGTCTTCTATGATTCAAAATGGAAAGTASAAATGTAGTAAACTAAGCTTCGACCCGTTCTCTTGCCACAGAAGACCAGCATAAGTCTAATGAAAATATTGCTGTGAAAAGGGGAAAAAATGGTTTACTGCTAATCTGAATGATTACAAAGAGATCTGTGGGCAAACTCTTGATAGAGTAATGAAAAATTAAATACCAACAAACCCAAGTCAGCTTTGATGCTGTTTTATGAGACAGCTTTCCACCACGTATTTTTAGTAGTAAGTATCTTTATTCTGGGATAAATGAACTTAGAAAGAGTAACATCTGGGAACATATGCCATTAATCTTAAATTTTTGTTGAAAGCTTCAAAACAATGACTTGCTCTCATGGGGAAACTCAATTAGAAAAATGGAGGGTTTGTTTGTTTGTTTTTAAGGGGGAAGCTAAAAGAACAAGCTGACAAATTGGTAGCAGATCACAGCCTTTACCAGAAGAAGAGAATAAATGTTTCCAAAAGTTTATCAATCAATTAGGCTCTTGCTACGGACAATGACTGTGGTTATGTAGAGAAAAAGCTGGCCTATTTTTTCTCCTTCCAGAAACACACCCACAACACTGAGTGCCAGAAACTCAGCCTGGTATCATCCCAATATTTATCCCTTTGTAATGTCAATAGTTTTTTTTGTGTTGGTTTTTTTTTGAATGCCTGGATTATGACATCTTATTTTACATTTGAAACAATAAGAGTGTGGGGACAAAAAAAAATCAGACTCTCTTTAAATGAGATTATTCAATTACTTGGGACAACATTTCCATCTAAGCCACGACTAGTTCTCACAGTTCCTGGCGCCACAGAACTGTGGTACTGGGAAGGGTTTTTGCTGACATGCTTTGGCGGCAGAACATCTAATGAAGTGATTTGATGGTCACCATTCATTATATATATATGTATGAATGTATATATATAGTGTGTGTGTGCATGTRCATAATTATATATATTTATATATRCTATCTCTGTGTGCAAAAAATATGTTAGAAAGTGTTAGCTGCATTCAGCCCTCATGAAATATTTAAATTATTAAGCCTATGCCTGCAAAATGCTCAGCCTGCCTTAAAGGATTGCAAACTGTCTTGACTGGCATCCAACTAGAGATAAAGGTTAGACATAACCTGCAAAAAGAAACTCTGGGTGAAATGCACCGAAGTTGCCGTGGTGGCTTAATCACAATTTCAAAGAGAAGGCTAACTGATCTTATGCTCCTCTATGTATAAAATGTTCTTCAAAATGTGWCTTTGGTTCCTAAGACATTTCAGCGATTTAAAGAATGTGACTTTCCAGGTTTTACAGCCCTTGGCCCATGATTTGCTGAAAGTTTCTTTGTCTAAAAGAAATGAACTATTTCACTGTACATCCATTGTGAAAATACTCATGAAAGAAAAACTCTCGATAGCTGTGCTTTGATGGCATACTTTCCCACTTAAATTGATCTGCAGACAGATATAAATCCAGCTTCACAAAGTTCAGTGTTGCAGCTTGGGTGGGTTATATGGATTGCCAATGCTTATCCATATGTCCTGGGTACGCAAGCTCTGGCTCAAAATCCCATRAGGGTAGTTCTCCTGCTTCCAGTTGGGCTAGATTTACTAGCCTATTTTTTTTCTTCCAGAAACACTCCCTTCATAYTGACTGCCAGAAGCTACATCTGGTACTATCCCAACATTTTGGACATCTTGTTTGAAAATTAGAGAGGGAAATAGCCAAATATTTGAGAATTTGCTAAACGGTTTTATTCTAGAAATGGGCATTCATGTGATGCAATGTCTGCAGGACTACATAACACGCACACAGCAAAATATTACTGCACAGCTCACTCCTTTCCCCAAAAAACTTGATATCCCTATATCTTATAAAAAAACATAAAGCACTTTCATCCCCTTAAGATGATATTTAAAATTTTGTCTGCCAGCTTTACAGCAAGTTCTATAGAAAGACAAACGGTGCTTCTCCAGATTTTTGCTTTGGACATTTCACTGAAAAAAAAAAAAATTCAAAGGTTTTTGGCCCATTGCAGCAATTTTTTGTTCTAGATAAGAGATAAGAGGTTGTTCTAGATAACAGATAATCTAGAGAAACTATTATCTCTCTTCTAGAAGGTACAGAAGAAGCATTGCTTGGTAAGGATCTCTAGCCCATCCTCCTAACACCAATAACAGTAATGACATTCATCTGATGTGCAGTGGGTTGCAAAAACCAAGGTATATTTTCCCGCTAGCAAGGGGGGATTTGGGGTGGAGAGAGAGCCGTCTTCAGTGTTTTACATGCATTCAGTGGGGATACTGCTGCAGTAGGTGCCTTACCTTGAGAGGCAGGTGAAGGGCAGGAGGAACTGAGTTCAGGCTTCTCAGTCCTGCTGGAGTCCAGCCTGTCATGGGGAAAGTGGTCTTGCTTTGTGGCTGGATCTGGACCTGCTGCAAAGCGGTGGCTCCATGCTCCCATCAGAGTAAAGAGTAAGAAAAAGAGGGGTGTGACATGAGAGCAGTAAACACAGTGCGTGCCTCATCTCCCATCCTGTAAAGTATAAGTGCTATTTTGATTCCAGATAGATTGGCTTCTGAACCGGGTTGTGCAAGAGAAAAAACACATATCTGAAGCACCCATATTCCTCTCTTGCTGGCTCTGTGCCTAGTTCACAGTGAGTACTAGTCTTTCCTTCACAGGGCTGGGTACTTCACAGGCAGATGAGATGCGACATGAACTCTTCTATTTTGGGTTCTCTGATTTGCTATTAATGAAGAATATTTTAAGGATATTTGTATTAGAAGAGTAGTATTACATCCTGCTAATATTAGAACCCCTCATTATTTGAGTCTCAAAAAAAATAAGCAAACAAAACCCGATTTTGCTTCCCAGATGGATCCTTGAGTTCAGCATTTTGACAGTAGTGCTGCACCCTAGGCTGTACTAAAGTTAGACAGTGCCTACGTACAATCTACAAGCCAGGGGCTGTCGTGGCTACAGATGCTTGAGTATCAAAGGCAATGATGATATCCTAACACCAGAATCCATCTGTCTTGATATTGAGATTACTCAAGGCAAAAGTTGATCACCACTGTGCTTGATGGGGGAAAACTCTTGCAGTTTTCTATTTCTTTTTGATATTACATTCAAAAAGTAATATGGATTTTGTTATATTCAACATCTGGTCCAAAAATGTGCATTTCCAGTAAGGAAAACACAAACCAGAAAGTCAAGCCAAAACAAACACACACAAAATGTTACTATTGTTTTTAAATATTCTATCCAGATAGGATTTTTAATAAGTACAGAAACTGTATCTGATGTTATACAGTTGGGTATAGATATGAAACTTGAAAAATTAATTTCTTTTTGTGCGTATCTTTTTGTCAGTCTTTGCAAGGTTTTTCTACTTAACTGGCAGTGGATGGCCCTCACACTGCATTTTCAATGTATGGTTTATATAGGTATAAAAATAYGTGGAATGAAAAAGCTTGAACATTTCACAATTCATTTAACAAAGTAGCAGCAGTATTTACAAAATTTTACTTGGCAAGACCATCYTGGATTGGGAGTATGCCTGTATGTGGAAAACGGACCTAAAGAATATTCCTACCATTAGTCTGAGGCAGTGCAGCACAGTGATGGGAATTTGCTTTGGGAAGTAGGTCTTGCTCTAAATTATTCAAGATTAGATACGAAGTACTGACATGTGACAAATGAAACTGCTGAAAGAGTGGGTCATACGAGCTAATGATTTTCAGTCTGTAATCAGGCACCTAGCTTGACATAATGTATTAGATTTGARTAAATAAGGCTAAGGCTCAAGGCTCAGGGTCAAAGCTTTGAAGGGAATTTTGCTGAGGACAGGAAGGAAATGCCAGTTAGTCTTCCTTTACAGCATTAAGTGCACAAGGTYGAATTCTACCACCTTTGCCTGGTGGCCTCTCACTTTCAAGTGGGAAACTCCTTGAAATACTCGAGGAATAAGGTGCTGCTTACCGTGTAAGTGGTAAGCTACCAACCTGCAGTGTAGTCTGAGTAGCGTGTGATCAGGGATTTCCATAGGACATCTCCAGGGCTTCAAAGAGATACCTCCTTGAAAGCYGGAAGGCACCGAAAAAAAATGTTCTGCAGCATCTGTGGGGAGATGATAGAAAACATCTAACTTTGAATCTGCTTAGTTTGGGCCTTCTGTTCCATGACCTCCAAGTTTTTGGGCACAGTTTAATACCCACAGCTGACTGTGGGCACACAAATTATAGCATTTAGGAATTTAACTACCTGATGATTGGGCCTGCACTCAGTGTTGTAACCCCAAGCATTCCAAAATCATGAGAGAAGGCTCTAAAAAAATTTTTGAAAAAAGAGACATTGGCTTCAGTATCATGAATTMATATATTTTGAATTCTTCTTCTTCTTTTTTTTATTTATTTTGAGCCTGTAGGGCTTTCAAGTTTTTCCACCTTCACAAACATAAGGAATATTTCAAAGAACACAGCAAAGAAATCAGTTTTCTGTATCTATACAGTAAAATCAAACATGAAACCAGACTTTCAGAAAAGAAATGAAGAAAGAAATCAAGAAAGGATAAAGTTGCTGGAGATTGTACTATAGYATGCATAAGGCTACGCATAATGCTAGCAAATCAACCAAATATATGTCTGCCCGTGCAAGTCTCTGTATCTGCACATGCATACCTAAACCTACATATATAAAGATATTAGCTAGGACACTGCTAGGGGTAATACCTTTGCTTTCAGAAACAACATAGCTTTCTCTAGTGCAAAGGAAGCTCATCGAGAAGAGATCCTGAGGCTCCTCGGAACAATGTCCAGGCTGTTGAGACTGCCCGAGATCAGCGTCTTGCCAGCTCTGGCAGCACGCTGCTGACTTGGCCCTTTACATCTGCAAAATAGACATGACAAACACACCCAGGACCTGACAAAACACATAGTAAGCCCATAAAACTGCTCTTCACTACGATTTCTTTCTAGGGGAAAGATGAATGTAGGTGTTACAAGGCTGGTCTGATCACTAACGCTTTCCAGGAGGTCCTTACATCCTGTGATGCTCTCTGGGGAAGGTGTACAAAGGTTGTCTCCATTCACTTTTTGCTGTAACTTTTGCTACAACTGCATGTTGGCTAGTGGTTGAGAGAAAGCTGAAGAAAKAGTCTGGTTTAGGAAACCAGTGTTTAGAGTAAAGCATTGTAGCTTTTATTTTTTTGTAAGCATTTATTTTTTTAAGCATTCATGCACACCTAAATACCAACAGACTATTTTCACACAGATTTGTGGAACAGGTTTGGAAACTTGATTAGAGGTCTTTGAAAAATCACATCCTCCTGCACAAACATGAAGCAGAGACAGAGGAGCCTTAAAAGCCCCCGGAATATTTCATATATACCCACTTCTTTAGAGAGCGGCGGCCTTCCCGATGTCCACAGAAAGCACTTTGTAGCCCCCTTTGATTTTCTTCTTAGAGTAGCTGCAGCACTGAGAGCTTCTTCACACAGCCAGTAAAACTTCCTGCGAATCACTTTTTTTTCTGCCTCTGAATGCCAGAAACATCCACCTCGTTTTGACCCAGGGACAGCCTGCAGTCCCAGAAAATCTTAGGTATTTTTGAACTGGATGCTCAGCTGTCTTATACTTGCTACTGTATGTTGGCAAGAGAGAGTCAAAGCGAAATATTCTCTTTAATATTGAAACCCCAGAAATTTGGGAAAAAAACAAAACATACAATTTAAGTGAAACTCGAACAACTCAGGAGGGTGCCCTCTATTTGCAGGGATAACCAAAGCTGCACAACTTTTATTTTAAGGCCAGTTTCTTAAGCAGTAAGCATTTTTTACTTTCCTTCTGCTTCATTATACCATTGTACTCGGATTTCTGCCCTTTCATCCCTTGCCCATTTCAGTCATGTTCTGGGATTCGCAACGAAACCGCTACAGGAGATGGTCTCCAGCATCAGTAATGCTTCAAGACAAGCGCGGTGGCTCATATTTCTTTGCTAGTATCCTGTTGCAAAGCACAAAGATCAGTCTGCTTTGTTTTTCCACCTTTCACAAACTAATGATCATCCTGGGTGCAGTGGCAGACTTAAGTGGACAGTCAGACTTAAGAGGTAGCACAAGGGCAGAAAAACACAGATCAGCTTCTCTAACTCTGATTTTAGTTCCTCTGGTGTTGCATCATTGGGACACTGGTGCCAAAAAAMCCCATATTTATGGCTATGTATTTGCTTGATCTGCTGCAAAACGCCCTCCTCTTAAAGGTGGTAGCTTGTTCTGGGATAAACAGTTAATAGATGTATAASTATTGATACTGCTGGTACAGCTGAAAGTTTTCATTTTATGGTAATTGTGAAGCCATGCAACATAAATGAAAGTTAATACTGGTCAAGTCTTTTAACCATTAAAAAATGAACATTATTTAAAAGAATTAAGCTTAAATGCTCTGAATCTTATTTTTTACTTTTTTTTTTCTATTTTCCAAATAAAGGTTGTTTGAAAATCTTTTTACATCACCGGAGTCCCATGAACTACTGTGTTTCTAAAACCACATCTTCTGAAATTTGTAAATCTTTTCAATTATTGCCAAGTGGAATGCAAATATTTTCTTATACAACAGTAGGACACCGTATTTCTCATAAAGTATCATTTAAAACAAAAGGTGTTATGACTATTTTGCTGTGGAAGTAGAATATTTCTAAGCATGCATTTGAAAAATTTCAAACAAACAGGGTTAATATGAACTAGGGTTAACATGAACTAACCAACTGCGATTTAGTCTTGCAATATCATTATCATCCAGTAACCATATTCAAATGTCTGTACATGTAGGTTCTCGAGGAGAGAATGAAATTGGAGTGCAAGTGTCATGGAGTTTCGGGTTCCTGCACTACTAAGACTTGCTGGACCACACTTCCCAAATTCAGAGAGATCGGATATATTTTGAAAGAGAAATACAATGCTGCAGTGCAAGTGGAGGTGGTGCGAGCCAGCAGACTAAGGCAGCCAACTTTCCTGAAGATCAAGCAGATTAAAAGCTATCAGAAACCAATGGAAACAGATTTGGTGTACATTGAAAAGTCACCCAACTACTGTGAGGAAGACGCTTCCACGGGCAGCGTTGGCACCCAGGGACGACTCTGCAACCGCACGTCTCCCAACGCGGACGGGTGTGACATGATGTGCTGTGGAAGAGGCTACAACACACACCAGTACACCAAAGTGTGGCAATGCAATTGCAAATTCCACTGGTGCTGCTTTGTGAAGTGCAACACGTGTAGCGAGCGGACAGAGGTTTTCACCTGCAAATAACGGCGTCGTGTTCAAATGAACAGAACGGATCACCGCGAGTGAAGAAAGTGGAGTACAACAAACGACTACAGCGTCATTTTGCACATCTAATCTTCTTTGGGAAAAATAATAATAATAAAAAAAAATCCCTCCCCACTACTTACACTTCTAAGGATGGTGCATTTTGGCTGGCTAGCTGTTGTAAACTGCTTTGGAAATAAGGGCAATAGGATTAAGGCGATTCTGGCAACCACATGAACCTTTCTCTCTTTTTTTTTTTTTACTACAATCTGGGTGTTGTAGAGTTTTCCTAGTAAGCATTTAAGTTATACATATCAGAGAAGCTGACTGCACTGCAGCTCCCGTGAAGTTTGAAAGAGACGATCTCATATTTTACAACAACAACAACAACAACAACAACAACCCCCAAGCTCTGTGCAAATAAAGACTTTTTTTAAGGAAATGAAATCTTCGTTGACTGCAACACAGCGGTCTTACTGCAGAAACCTACATTTCTAAGAAAACAGGTAGAGAGAAAACTACAACTGATAGGGAGACAAAACCTGTGGTGGAAATACTCCCCTAACAGTTTGAAAACAAAAAAAAGTTCATAAAATTACATCAGCTGCCAGTGACACTGGAATTCTTTGAATGAACACTAAAAATAATTATTTATGTTTTTAATAGTATCAAAAAATTCTAAGCACTAACGGGTAGCTATGTCTTAATTCTGTACTAAATGTAAACTTATTGGAATTCTGACTTTATGGTTTTTGTATTTGGTTCTCCCTAAGTTCTTCAATGCTACTGATCTGTGGTCACTCCACTATTAGAGAGTTTAATTACTGTAGGCCTTAAGCAATTATCAGAATGGAGCAAAAAAAAAAAGATCATGCAAAACTGTGGTTACAAATGCTTGATAAAGACTCTTCCCGCTTGCCTCCTGAATAAGAATGGCTCCTGTAGATTCAGGCTCAAGACGCGGAACACATACCCTCAGCTCACTGCAGGGTGTTTTAAGACATAAAGACGTGATTCATTAAATATCAAAGGTTTTGCTTTGCAGTCAAACGCACTGGCAGGGTCTTCTGAGTGTTACATTTCCCCTTTGGACAGTTAAAACATATTAATTATTGCCAGCAGTTTTAATAACTTATCTTCAGTCTGGACTGGGAAGGTGATAAAAATGCAGTAGCTGGAATCCAGGTTGCTGCAACCTGTGAGTTGTGATATAGCTTCATCACCATAAGAAAGCTACAATGTTAGTTAGTTTATATCATTGTTATTGTATGGTTGGCAATAACATACACCCAATAAATACATGCGTATTAAAAAAGAAGGCAGCATTCAATTCTATTTCAAACACACTTTCCTTAAGAAGGATCAAAAAAATCTTCCCACACTTTACTACTGTAAAATCTAGTGCTTTTAATCCCAAGAACCAGATATACCCACTTACAACACCACACATTGAATCATGTGCTTGCTTGTARGAAGGATCTCTAACTGGCTTGCAGAAAACTTTAATTAAAAGTTTCCTAATGTCTGCCTATCTGCATATCTAGATTTGTTTCATTTTATTGCTTTCAAGAAGAGCTTGCACAGCCATGAGGTCTCCCTCTGTGATATGGAAGCACTTGCCTCACCACAGTGCTCTTGGGGCACAGAGCTGGTAGATCTACAGCTCCATCTCTTCCCAAGGCGAGCATGTGAATAGATTAGGATAATCTCCCTAATTTCTGGGCCTGTATCACCAAAAGAAATGAAAGATGCAGGGACCTCGGTTGGAACGCTGATGAGGAGCTGCCTGTCTGACAGCAAGCACTCACCCTCCGCAAATCAACTCCCGTAAGGAGTCTCCCAAGGGGCAACCCAAATCGAAGCACTCCGTTTGCTGTTGGTTTCTAAATACCAGCTACAAGTTCAGACTCTGCTTTGGTGTGAATGAGTGCAGCTCCAGAAAAATCAACAGTGCCCCTCCAGATAATTCATATAAGTCATATAATTTCAAGTTCCTTGGATTCTTGGGTATTGTTGTTGAATAATAGTGATATACTGTACTTTCACTTCATTCTTGACAGGAAGCAAATAATGCTCCCAAGCACAGTAATGCACAGTCTATGGTACTAGATACTGTAAATATATTAGAATAGTATTTGTTAAGTACAATTGAGGAATCCAATTAAGTTATATTATTGTATATCGTTTAAATGTCTATAGAGTATTTTAAATTATTGTGAACTACACTGCATTTAAAAAAGAAAAAAAAAGTTATATATTATAACACCAACCACTCTGAAAAGTGGACCAAAGTGACACTTTCTTTTTAAGAAAAGAACAAAACACACCCACACACCCCTATATCAAATAGCTGTTTCAGCTGTTCTTCATTGCAACAGGCCTACAATTGGACAAGCCAYCTAGAATATAATATTTCAGAGCACCATACAAAATTTTTTCCCATGTGGGGGTGTGGCATTCAGAGAGGTAATATATGGCACAAAGCAGGAGTTGACCACAGAAATGCATGGACTTTGAACTATGTTTGGGTCAGAAAACTCCATTACCACTATAGTACGGAAATATAAAAAAACCAAAACCAACAACAACAAAGAAACACAAGACAACCTTTTAACAAATGTATCTACGAACAGAAATAGCTTTCAGACAACCTTATTTTAAAAAAATAGTTATTTGGTGTCAAAGAATTGTGACAATAGAGGTTTGAATGCTACCAGCAGCACAGCATGGTTTAACCATACCTAGCCACAAGAAAGCTCAAATACTGTGTGTTATTAAAGAATATAAGAGCAAAGATCAATTTGTTTACTATGTTAATGTTTTATGGCAAGYGGAAAACAAAGGATGAAATGTGTTTCTATTAAAACTAAATTTTTCCCCTTACGCCCCCCTTTCTTTCTGTTTGTTATTTATCTAGGAAAAAAAAAAGGCAACAGTGCCTTATACAMAGGCTGTTTGTGTACAGGCTTCTTCAGATGAGAAATGATACACAATCTCCAAGGCTACTGCAGCCCTTACCCTTGTGAGAAGGAGTAATGGAAACTCTCATGTTAAATATCAAAATCCAAAGTCATCGACTTATATCAGAGCCACAGGGAAACTCGTGCTAGCAACAAGCTTGATACTACCAGAGACTTTTCTTGGCTTAAATGAGAACAGAAATGATAAATTCCTATCTTTTTTGATAGAAATTTGGCATCAGGCTCCAAAGCGGATCTCTCTCATGCACCTCATGTTGTAGATGGACGAACGGAAAAGGAAGAAGCATAGAGGAGAGGCCTGAAGGCACTGACTGAACAGAGTTACGTACATAAACACGGTTACGTATGTATGCTTCAGTTTATTCAAGCACATAAACACAGACACATCTAAAAACTTGGCTGAATCGGAGCCTAAAAGCTCTTAGACCATTTACTTTGGTCAGAATAGTAGCAATCTCCCCGATACTTAGAAGAGTATCTTCCTATATGAAGTCTAAAGAAAATGCACAGCCTGTGTTATATTTGCTCCTCAGGGCAGATATCCAGCTACAGATAAAGGTATAGCCAAATTCCACATGAACTAAATCCAGAATAACTTCATTAAAACGAACTCAGTTGCCCTGGGTTTATACCAGTAAGTATGCACAGAATTTTACTCACAGATGCCAAAGAAAACACTGCACCTTCTTTCTAATTACATCATGGGAAACATGAATAGAACTGGAGGAAGTTTTTATAGCAAACGGCAATATTACAGTCATTTCTACAACGACATCTGGAAAGTCGATGAATCTTATCARAAGGTTTGCAAATCTTTTAACAAATCTGAAGTATGCTGTGAGTAGGTAGCTAACGTTTCAAACACTATTTCCACGGATTTCTTCTTCGTTTATTTAAGCTTAAAAATCGAAAGTAATACTGAACATAACAAACAGGACCTTTCCTTATGCCAGCTTTCCCACATGAATAATTTGATAWGCCTTTCACTATTGAAGGCAAGGGCGTCTTGCATCCAAAACCTTGGCATTCAGCAGACAACACTTTCTGTAAAACTAGGGATAATTATGCATAATTTGCATAATTTGTGGCAGTTGTCATAACTAKACGGCATGACTGCTCATTTCCTTCCCAGGCTGCAGAAGGCATTGTCGCAGTGACAGCCCCCGCAGCGAAGGCAGTGCACAGGACCCAGCAGTCTTTGCTCAGGGTGACAGCACTGACGATACAGGCTATACACAAACAAAACTCTTCTAAGGGAAAACACCATACTGATTTTTGTAAGAAACCTTCCAGAGCTAGAGCAGACCACACTGCCTGCTGAACATCACATACAGGCTTTCTTGCCTCAAAATCTGAAGACTGCATCTGCATCTGCGCAGATTCTGGATGATCTGTGGGAAAACAAGTACACACAAAAGTTGGCAAGTTTCAATGTTTTAACTGCTGTCAGAAAATTGCAGGGGTTACTTTCTGACAGACAAGCTACTGTAGCAAATTTAAAATTTGCATTTCACTTTTTAAATGAAGATTGGTTGTCTGTGCAAAATCCGACAGTACAGAGATATATGTTGTAAAAAATATTATTTTGTATTTGTTTTTTGTATTTGTTTTATAGGTGATCCTAACCAAATGCCACCGCACCAAGATATTGCAAACATTTGCATCTAAAGCCAGTTGTATGATTAGCCTTTGCCTTCATTTGCCCAGCAATTTAGGGAAAATCAGAATTTTAGATCTACTTTCTATAATTGTGTCCATACTATTAAAAGGAATTCCCAAGGAGATTACAAGGTTGTTTAATTCTAGCGGCTGAGAATGAAAAGAAGCATTCCCTAAATCTTTGGGTAAGRGGAAACCCAAAGGCATTTTGAAGACTATTCACACCACCTAGCTCAAAAGGCTAGCTCAGTGAGCTGACAGTCTCCCTGGGCTCCCTCCATAATAGAGAGAGCAAAGTTGCTCCAGGGGAGGAGTTACTTCAGCTTTCTGTTCTGATGGACCCTCTGCTTCCCCTTCTTAACCTAAAAAAAACCCTAGGGAGAGAAGCCAACTAATTTATCAGTTTAAATTTAAGCTTCAAAACGCATTGTGTTGTGTATGAACTCCCRTTTTCCAATTATTGTTTGCCTCAGCTGCTCTTGGGCATTAATTTCCCTTACCTTTTATTTAATTTTTTGGCAAGAGCTTTATTGTCTTGCAAGTTCTAGAACAAACACTGTGTTATGTCAGAAACATTGGCTTTGCCTTTTTTTTTTTTTTTTTTTCTATTATACTGCTCTTGTATCTCCCACCTGATCTCTCACTTCATATACGCAGGAACTATTTCCTCACAGAAATGATTTCAGAGAGAACTGTAAAAGCCAGACCAATGCCCAATAATTTGATGAAGCCATTTACTGATGAGGTATTATGGTATTTGTTCTGAAGAATCCTAGCAGGCATACATTGCCTGCTTATTGCAGGCTTTCCTGCTCATTTTATMGGAGCATATCCATGCTGCCTTCTCTATTCTTAGGCACATCAGGCCAYGCTGAAAGGCTCTCGCAGCAGTTACCTGCACTGATTGCAGGCTGCCATTAGAGCCAAGTTCAGCCTACAGCTAAGACTTCTTAAAATAACAGTGGAGTTTAATGGCCACCTGTTGTTAGCAATGCTAGCCATCATGCACGACACAGTTACATGTCTCAACACCTTTTTGAGTATTATAACCATTTAGCATTATACCTTTTAAAGATATATCAATATTTAAAGATGATTAGTCATCTAGGGATRAGAAGAACAGCACTTCTCAAATTGGAGTGTATATTCCAAATAAGAAAATTAGCATACACAAACATAATACTTTTATTTCCACACACACACATACAGATACACATATATGCCTGCGTGTGCATGCGTGTGTATGTGCATGTGCCTATGGGCATATTTGGAAATTGTACATGGCAGATACTCAGAGTTTTGCCAGATCTTTCTTCAGTTTTTCTCTATTTTAAGGCACTGCGCTTTGTGGCCTCTGACTCAAATACAAATTGCATRCACTCATTTGTAGATATATCAGCAGTATCATTACACACCTGATAACACTACTTTCTTTTATTTCTAGATCTTTTTGCTTGTAGATGTCAAAAGACAAACAAATAACTCTCATTTTGCAGTTGGGGAAAATGAAGTTTGCATGAACTTTCTCCCCCTACTCAGCTCCTTAGAGAAAGGAGGACACATGATTTAGTTCCACATCATTTGCATAAGCCAAAGCAAAAATCAACAGCTAGGGCTGGMAGCTGGAGGTCCGGGTTTTCAGTCTGGGGCTCTGATTACCTGCCCTACCTGTTACACTTACTGGAATGCAGGAGAGCGTCAGTTGTGATGTATAGATATTGGCAAGCACATCACAACCTGTCTCCCTTATCTTTCTCTTTAAAAGATAAGCTACTTAATGTTTCCCCCGGCTGGTATCCACAAATGTTGTGTCATGATATACACTTGCTTTGCACCCATGTTAACCTTTTGAGAAGTTGCAGGCACTTCCAGTCAGAAAATCATCACCACTATGTACATTTACAGTAATGAGTCAGATAAATGCTTTCTCTTTTTGAAAGACTAGAAGCAATGCAGCAGGACAGGTTTGTCCGCCCACTGCATTTTGTTCCAGCAATTGTGGCATCTGGTATCACATAGTCTTAGGAAGCCAAGATGCAAAGCTCAAACAGTAGGTTAATGTAAATATATAATGATGTGGGAAAAAGGCTCTTGTTTGTTGACATTAGGTGATTAGGTCCTGTTGTTCAGGACAAGGAACAAGGGAGTTGTCAGGTTTTGCTCAGCAATGTTCAATTGCCTTTGTTTTTTACATCGAGCAGGTTATTTTGGTTTTTTTTTTACATCGAGCAGGTTGTTTTCTACTTGGTGAGCTTTCACATGTGCACAAATGAATTTGGGAAACATTTCACTAAGCCAATGTGTTCATCATCTTATCATTTCATGAAGGAAAAAATACCCAAGAACCTTCCTAAKGGGAATATTAGCAAGAAATACTTGGGGATGACTCCCAGCAGTATGGTAACAAAATAGGCGCTTTGGAAGTTTCAGCTGACTACCTAATCCAAACCACTCCTGARGGAAGAAGCAAGAATGAGGAAGTAAGTTTGCGGTCACCAGCTTCTTTGCCTGGTGATATCCAGTACATAATTATTACAAGGCTACAGTCCAGGCAACTTTTGACAAACGAATTACCAGGAGTTCTCTCCGCATGTTTTCTATTCAAGTGTGTTTAGTCATAAATACTTGGTTCTAATGCCCYTTTCTTAGTCAAACAGAGCCACTCCTAAGCATCAATAATACATTTTATTCTTACTATAAGCCTCTGAACAAGATTCTTTTATTCTGTTTGAAGGTCTCTTTACAGAAGTTGAATATTCTAGATTTTATCCACCTACACAATTATTATACCCCTAGCACTCTTCACCTCCAAAGCCTTTGCAATATTACATACACTCTATGCTGAAACACTTGCATGAAGCAGAAATGATCTCTCTGATATCCAGTGAAATTATTGCCTCCATTTTAGAAATAGAGAAGAAGTAAAAGCAAGAGGACTCAAGCCACAGGCTGGAACACAAGTTCCTCATTCCCAACACCTTYGCTCATACTCTCCTTCCCTGATCTCGAGGTTCATAACATGTCAATTTCTGACTGCATGTAATGATCCCTCATGAATTTATATCTAGAGCTATGACCATTTTAGAGGTATCTCTAAATAACAACTCTGTAAAATGAAGGTAGCATTTATTCAACATTTTTTGCAAACAGAGACTAGGAGGTCATAATCCCTTTTGGGGAAGCTCACCTTAAGCATGAATGAAGATTTTATAAAAGTCAGAGGTTAGTATTTAGTTAACTTTTATGATTCTTTAACTTTGTATGAGCAACTCAATATGTGTATGTATATACTAAAAAAAAAAATCAAAAAAATCAGCACTGATGATTTTTGTTCTCAGGTATTCCTCTTTTCTTTTTCTCCTCATCCCTAACTTTTCCCTGCTGCCATAATGAGAACAAATTAATTTTTTTTTTTTTAAAGCAGCCAAATGGGTGCTTATCCAAAGACCTCAATTTGTCTTCCGTTAAAAATAGTGCTCTCAGTTTTCTTTTTGAAACCCTTTGTATTCAAGAGATGCCTCTTTTCCCTAGATGGGTACACTTGAGCTTCTTTCTCCACTTCAGCTTTTTAGTTCCACTCCCTCCCATTCTGATGCCTGTTAAAATGTCTCTACTCAAGCTGAGACAGATCCAAAAAGCACTTGTAATGGGTGTTGGCCACAGTCCTGAAAGCCTTTTTGCTGGCATTTAAGAGCACTGAAGTGTTTGCCTGCCTTCCATCATCTCCAATTGACAGAGGAGGGAACTGAACTTACCYTTCAACCACAGGTGCCTGCAAGGTAAGCCCAAACAATTTAATGATTAATAAATCAAATCAGGCCTTGCTCAAACTCTTAGCTGGAAGCTTACCAAAAGTGATGACAGTTATCACCAAACTGCGCTCAAATTCTTACACCCAGGAGGAATGGAGTAGAGCATTCAATGATCAAAATGACAAATTTCTTTTAAGACCTACTTCAGAAATGCTTAGAATACTCTTTCACTTTGAAAACCTTATTCTGGATATTCCTTTTCAAGTTACTAGATTTCAAAACAATTTTTTGTTTACAAACATTTGATGTTTAACATTTTTCACATATTCTCTTCCATATCTCGGCTACAGGAAATGACCTCTAACCATGAGATTTCTCATTCTTAGCCTCAAAAGAAAATGAACCATAATTCCTGTATTGGCCTGAAGCACCAGAAAGGGGGAATCCCACCATCCTATTTACGAAAGTAGTCACATGAAGCTTAAAAAATGAAACAATCAAAAAGATGAAGTCTATGAAGAACAGTAATGCTGTCACTGAAGTTACTCAGAATATAATCRTGACAGTTATGGGCCAAAAGGGTTGTACATATGCATCTGTTCCGTAACATGTTCACAAACTTACCTTAGGAAAAGAGGTGAATGCATAAGAGGAGAAGGCCAGCATTAAAATAGGATGTTTCCTTCTTGCAACRTCCTTCCAACAAAATGTGGCTCTCAAATTTTGGAATCTAACTGTCGGTTTCATAGCTCCTCTCTGGTATCTGTGTCTAGCAGCCAAATTGAGGAGTTATATACTGAGGAAGCTGATGTCAAATAAAATTGGAGGGAGTGAGGATGGTGCAATAACACTGTAAATTTTTAAAAGATTTTCACAGATTTTTTTTGATAAAAAAGATGAAGCAAGTCAAAATAAGGTTGAGTTGGAAAGCCAAATGCAAACCAAAAATACCTAGCAATTTCTGAAATCATCAAAATGGAAGACCTGCGAATGACAAAATATTTTATTTTAGACTTCCTCTTTATTTTTGCTTTTTGTTTACATTTTATTTATTTTAACCGATTTAAGCTAAAAATTAAAAAGTGTTGTAGAAGCTTAATATTAAAACAAATACAGGCAGTCATATTCTCTCACATTTTTGAAATAAACAAAAGTGATTAAGTTTGAGCTCATAGACCAAACCTGAGATTTTATTTTGAATGACTACTCAATAACCATACAGCTTCCTCTTTTCCTGCCTTTGGAAAATCCTCGTAGAGCTCTATCCYGAGGTCAGATGCCACAGATGACATTTCTAGGAAATAAATTTAATTTAGGGAAGCTGGGAAKCATGGCATGTATAACAGTCTACAGACTGCCATAGCTTTTCAGCATCTTACAGTTGTCTGTGAGGTATAAAAATGGCTACATTAATAGACTATAGTTATTTTAGTCATTTTAATAGTTATTTCAGGCTATATCAATTCCTATAGCTATTTTCAGCCACGACTAGGCCCTGACTAAAAATCCTTTTCTTCTTCATACCTYCAGGTGCTGAATAATTCTGCATCCTCTGTGAGAAAAGAGGATAGAACACAAATCTTATTTGCCTCGTGCCTATATGCAGAACACTAGCCTTCTTTGGGGAGCCACAGGCAAATTTCTGTAAAAATACAGCTCTAGTAGCAATGTGGTCATCGCTGCTTCTTGCGGCACCAGATCGCTAGGACACTTGGTAGCCTGTAATGCTTAGGAGCTCCTGAAACCCATGTCAATAGCCGCTCTGCTGCACCTCACAATTTTAGCTAATATTAGTTTTAAAAGCATTTCTTATTCTTTCTTTGTGGGCACCCCACAGTTGGGAAAAAGTTTGTTTCTTTTCAAGACCCAGGGACAAATCAACACCAAAGAGCCAGGCTGTGAAGCGCACCCCTTCCACGTTGAGTGCAAATGTGGATAAGGGAAACAAACAAGCAAAAGCCCAGAGCTAATAAAGGAAATATTTTATCTGTGCCCTTTTGGTAATGGCATGCGTAAGAAAACCAAAGGCACAAGAAGGGGAACCCATGCACTCATGTAAAGTGGAAGGGATTTCTCCCATCGGAAGGCTGCCGTGACTGGTAAGCTCCATCTTCCAGTACCCCTRGCTCTGCAGCTTGAAGCTCATGCCGAAGACATCATGTTTGCATACTCAGGGCATGAAGAAAGGAGATTTTTTTTCCCCCAAAACTATTTTAATGTAAATACAGGGGCGTCTCCTGCTAACCAGCATGGCAGTTTGACTGGGATGGCTGCCAAGGAACAAATTTAATGCAATGTATTTCATTTACTCCTAACAATGGGTAAATGGCACTCTTTTTTTTTTCCTGTTTAAATGGCATACCCACTGCTGTCTACGTGTCTGCCCACAGGTGTTATGCACTATGAACACTTACATTTGTTAACATAAATTTGCTCGCTCGTGTTTGCTCCCCTCTTCCAGCGTGGCGGCTAAGCCAATCAAACTTACAAAACTAAACGAGTACAAACACTCCTTGCAAAGTGTGTGTGCAGCAATTAAAGCACACCAGAGCAGGGTGCAGAGCTTTAATCGTGCTGGCTGCTGGCCAAAGAGTGGTAGCAGTGAACTGTGCTTCCCTGCATCAGTGTAGGGAAGGAGGAGGAATTGCCCTCATGCCACTAGCAGAGATGTGCTTCTCTCTACAGCCAAGCTGTATCCTTGGCCACACGCTTCATAGTAATGAGAGCAATGGAAGAGTAGCAAAACCAACCAAACCATAAAAACAACAAAAACCTTATGCTTTCTGCAAACTTTTCTTTCAAGAATCTTCCCTTTGTTTTAGCACATATCATCATGAAAGGATGTAAACTCAGCTCAGGACGTTTTTCCTTTGGTTGCAATGTGAAAACAAACAAACAAAGCAACCATCACACAGCTTGCCTCAGTGCTATGTTCAGTGCTGAATTTTCAGGTTTCTGCTTGCTTTCCTATTGCTGTGGAATAACTGGAAGTGCACCCCAGACACTAGCACACAAATCACCACACTGAATTGTTTATAAATAACAGACATTATTTATACCACTCACACACACCTCACCATGGAAACAAAGTAGTCCCCATACTACTAGTATGCAATTTTTCTGCATGGTGAAGGTTGACCAGTGACTTATCTTCACTCATGTTGTTTCACATTTCTGTTTGTTTTAGAGATCTCCCCTCCCAAGGACCTTTCTGGATATGACATTACTTTTGATGCCTGAAGAAAATGGGAAATAGATAAAAGACCGCCTCAGTCTCATATCGATCTAACCTTCTGGAGCAGAAAATTGCACCTGGCAATACTGGTGTACTGCACAGGAGTGCTGGGACCTACTCGGTGATGGTGATTTAAACTCAGAAACCCAGGAATTACCAATTCTAAAGAAGACCACACCTGACTACTGCTTCCAGTCATCCTTTTGCTGATCATCAGTGCCTGCCAACCAATCTGTTTAGTGGGTCACAGCATAAATGAAGTAGTATTGATTTAGCATTCTAAACATGCAAAAAAAAATAGCACGAAGAGACATGGCTTTCTAATCCTTCTAGTACGGTCGAGGTTGCATAGCTGAAAGAAATAGTTCCCTCCTCAGAGAAGATCACTTATATGCAGTACAAATTGTTAGGAGTAGAGAGAGATTAATCAAATGAATATAGAGGCAGAATTTTTATAGGATATATATGCCTGCAGTTATAGATAAGCATCCTCTGTGATTTTCTTTTAATGTAACTGAGAACGTACGGCATTAAGACCTTTACTTTCTACCTCGCACAGGGAAAGGAGGCTATGATCCAAAGTAACACATTCCTCACCACAATAGTGTTAATGACAAGATTATGACACCTTGGCAATAATAGCTTCCTACTTGGCTATCGCTGCCTAATAGGAGCCTCCCTAAAAAGTTAACAGAAAGCGGATGYTAACTGATCACAGTAACACACCAGACTGTAATAACCATAGCTGGAATTAATCATATATGTTTTAATGCAAGAAACTATAACAAAATTCTCAACTGAAATTAACAGTCTTCTCAGTCAAGATGTTCAAGAATGGACTGATTGTACCCTTGAAATTTTAATAAAATGATCACATTGAGTATAATTTAGTAATATTACTGCAGCCAAAACTCCCAAAGATGCTTTGTCTGTATGAGAATTGCAAACTTACTCAAAAAAMCCCCTAAAAAACCCTATATACACAAACAGTCATTATTACATGAATTTAGCTTATCTCCCAGCTAGATTTCATATGAGCTGACCTGCATTTTGTCTCATTAAAAAGTGCTTTTGAATTCAGGATGGTGGATTCCTTTGTGCAATCAGTGCTAATAACACTGAAAGCAGAATGGCTTCTATATTTCTGACAGAGGCTCTTTTTGAGAAGGGGGAAAAAAAGAGTCTTCCCTCTCCTTGCAGATGTAAATGCTGCAAAGTACTTTGGGAGCCTTTAGGATAAAAACTGCCCTAGTAAACACAGGGTATAATTATCATCATCTGTCATCTCCGCAAATCCATACATTTTATATTCCACTTAAAACAGGAAAAAAAAAATCCTCAATGGGATGTCTTCCAGTGAACCAATTTAGCTAATGAGAGTGAATATCAATGACTGCTGGCTAATCAGAATGGTATTAGCATAAATTTTACTTAATGAGGATGTATTTGGCTGGTGCCAGGAGCAAAATGGTATTGAGTTAGAGTGTAAAATGCAAAAGATGGGTAAATTTCAAATGAAAAAAAAAATATAGCAGGGCAAATACACAGAAATGTATTTTAGGTGACTATTATACTGGTCATTTTTAAACAACTTGTACTTTAACTTCACTTGAGCCTTTTCAAACTTTATTATTATTATGGGCTCTTATCAACCCTTTAACTATGATGAATAAAACACCCTAGGGAATAGCTTGACAAGAGACTCAATTGAGCTCTTTTAACCTCATGTTAGTAGGTAGCTCACTAAGGGAACTTATTTTCTTTTTCGTTCAAGGCATGCAATACACGCGCTCTGCTGCACAACAAAAGTATATTTTTTCCTTTGTGTACTGTGTAAGATCCTTTTCTGAAAAATGCCCAAATACTCCCCTCAGCTCCAAACCGAGCAATGCTACATTGCCCTCTGCCTGCCTGCTAGCAGTCCTGGGTGGAAAATTCCCTTCTGCTGCTCTTGTCTTGAAAGAGTTAACTTCTATCAGCATCCAACCGCTGTTATGCAGAGTGCATTTCTTCTTCTCTCTATATGATCCATATTAGAGAGTCTGAGAAGCCTGCATTATGAAAGATTTTTGTCTACAGTAACGTCACRGGGTTAGAGTTCAACGCTCTCACAAAATATTTAATCTTGTGAAATGTTATTTGTAGTGTCGTTCTTGTATATACCTGCTTTGAAATTCCTAACCTTAGATTCTTCTATGTAAAGGAATATAGGGCACAAGTGTTCTTACCTTTGATATACTATAGGATCTAACAATATTTAACTGGTGAAGTCATTTTTGTTTCCAAACCTGTGTCTCAAATATGCTTGGGAACGTGGAAACTCACAATGCCCTTATTCATGACATCAAAATCAGTTCCATGGTAACACATTGTGATGACAAAATACACAGATTGCAAGGTCACAAGTCACACTTAAGAACAGGCAGGGGAGAAATTGTTAGCTTAATGAATAACATTAGCTAAATCCAATACGAATAAAAATAAAGGAAAAATAAAGTGCCCACAGTAAACGCCCTTAAATGCACTTCAGAACCATTTCTCCTTAAGTAGTTCTTCAAAGGCAGAAGGTTTTCACAGGTTTCATCTCTGCAGCAAAGAGGAACACACGTTAAAAATAAAAGAAATTGGATGTACAKTAGTAATTGCACCAGTAGTGCTTTGCCTGTACATCCACAGAGAGAAACAGTGACTGCAGGGAAGAAATTTCAGCAGAAATGATGCAGTCAGCTTTAAAATTTTTCACTTTAACTCCAAAATAAACTCTGCAAAGCAGCTAATGATTCTTACACTTTACAATGACTTAGTTTTCACATACAGACTAGCCACTCTCAAACATAATTCTCATATTGCTTTGGTCAGGTATTTGAAATATTTGTGTTAACAAAGTCAGCAACTGCAACATAATTATAGCTTCTTCAAATGTAYTTGAAGTGATTACTTCATTGCTTATTTACTAAGCAATGTAAAAACAATCTAAATGCATAATTTTAGCATAGACAGGCTTACCTGCAGGTAAAACTGCAAGCTCAATATCCAAACGACTGCAAAACAACTTWAAAAATGTGATATTTCTTGTAACTTCTCAGAACAATTGCACGAAATGCTTAAAAACATAGTACTCATAGAAAACTAAAAGACAACCCCTATTCATAGCTAAGGGAATGTTCTTGTAGGTAGACTGTATCTGAAGTGTTAGATGAAGATGTTACTGTACAAAAGTTACTGCACACAGAGTTTCAAGTATACACTTGAATTGGTATTTGCTTCTAACTCTCATSCAGGAAAGCTTCTTTCTTTGAAAACTCTACTAGAATTCAGCAAAAYAATCTATTTGATGTGCATCATATAACTGGCTCTATACCTTCCATGCTTACCACATTCTGAAAGGTCAAAGGAGAGGACRGATTTCCTTTAACCTCTTGTTTAAACAGCATCTTATTTTTATTAGAAGAGAGCTTATTTTTTTACATTGTTATGGCAGGCAGCCCTATCCCAATACATCCTAACATAAATAGTGACTGAATGGCCAAAAAACAAATTGCATATTAAATTCTACGTGGAGAACTTTAGATTAGTTTTCTTTCCATTTGCCAGAACAAAATACTTAAAAGTCTGGTACATGTCAAAAATATATGGGGAGCAATATCTTTCACTTTGTTTAAAYGGTGTAGAATAGGTGGATTATTCCAAAATAATGAAGCATGGTCATTTTCAACATATCGCTGCACTCTGGCAATGAAGGAGATGGTAAAATCCCCCCTATGTTATATAAAACAGCTTGACAGTTGCATACATACTTACCACAGGTGGGGGGTTCTTCTTAAATTGGTGTCTATCATGTGATGCTTCATAAGCAAAGAATAGCAGGCCATGCTGCTTCATTCAATTGGGTTATGCTTTTACTCTTTCTTCCTGCATGTGAAAAGCATAACAGAGAACTAGCAGAGCAGAAGTAAGATGTGTTTTGTTAGTTGTCTGAAGCCCTGGGGCCCGGAACCGGATAAGTCCTGATATTATACCCTGGATTGAGCAGAATAAATCCATTTTGTTTCCTACAAACATTTAGCCATTAAAAAAATATGAGATAGAAAAACAGACTTTGCTGTCTGCATGCCTTCTTGTAAAGCTTGCATTGTGGAAATGTCAGAATCATTAGCTCATTGGCATATATTTTGCAAGCTAATGCTTCTACTTTAATTCTCACTGGGGACTGCATGTCTGCTTTTCAAATAAAACCCAGACTGAAGAAGGTGAAGAGAGTTTAAAATGATGCTGTTAACACTCTCTGATGGCTGATAACACTTCCAGATATGATTAATTATGAACTATCAGCAAGGTTGATAAAGCCATGGCTTTTTAAGTACCTACGCCAATACCAAATCCCACAAAAGTAATTGGAAAGTGTGAAAATCATCTCAGAAATATTTGTGGTTCCTTTCAAATGCACACAGAGAAGTGTGAGTGAAAAGGCAGCACAAGAAACAAATTTAAAACATAAAAGTCTGTATACAGTACAAGAATACAGTACATTTCCTAGATGTCAAGTGGATGAATTAACACCTAAAAGAGAGAAAGAAGCAGTCACAGCAAAATAAGCCCCATACCACAACATTTACTCTTCTCTCACATATATTTTGTTGATAAATTTGGCACRTGCTGAAGAGGTTAACAGTAACAGTGAAAACAAGTAGAAACATTCTCAACTCACAAATGTAAAAATTAAYGTTTTGAACTTGCAGCAATAACTCCTCCTCTGCTTGAACATCTACTTCCTCAAAYAGCTTTTTAGATCTTTCTCTCACAGCAACACACACATCCTTTCTCTGCTGAAGAACAGAAATTCTTCACTTCTCTATCTCTAAAAGAAAAATAGATTTCTTCACTTGCAATCAGGACTTTGCAGAAGCCAACCTATCATATCTACAGGGTTGTGGTAGCATTGCCACAGGCGCCTCTTTACACAGGGATTTCAATTTTTAGTTTGGGGCACAAAATATCTTATCAATATCTTATCTTAAAAATATCTTATCAAAACTCAGCCAAAACCACTGAGTGCTACCTGGTTTACTAGAACAGTCAGTTTAGACTCTAGGAAACCCTARGCTTAGTGTAATTTTGATATTGTTTCATAAATCAGCCTACGTTTATTTGCAAATGAATTTAGAGGCAGTAGACAAGTTAGTGAACTTGAGCAAACTTTAGGGTGAATGCAGTTTTTATTCTGAATTTCTAAACAAATCCTCAAACTAAACAAATCTTGTGCAGTTTCTGTTTTCACTCTGGACATCTTGCACAATCTCTAACTRTTTGCAGATTTCTGGGTCTGCTTTTACATTTCTGATCCATATTTCGTGGTTGCATGCTCCATAAGAATCCTACCGGATATATGTGGACTGACTTTCACAAGAACTTCATGTACTGTGACACACTGGTTTACAGTTAAATTGCTCCAAAACATGGGGAAATTAGCTGGGAACACTGAGAGGTGCCACTTCACCCRGCATTCTTTAAGCTGACTCATTTGTCTTCCAAGCACTTCTGAATTCTCTGTATCAGATTGGTAGCACACTCACTAATCTTGTAATAAACCTGAACTTTCCTGTAAATAACCTTAAAGACAAGATGCAGACCCAAACAGATCGCTAGCCATGCGTAAGAATAGTTTTGTAGCACCGTAGCTCAGATATGCTCTAAAACCCAAATCAAGTTCCCATCCAGCAAATTTCTTAAGGTTTTGCTGAGCTCTTTCCTCAATCCTTTCTCACTTCTATTTATTTTATTTAAAATCATTCTGGCTCTACAATCTATGCTGTGTATTATAGACAAGTATATGAAAATTGTTCTGTGTTTCTTCCGGAACTGAAGGAATGATAGTTGCATTTCCCCTCTGACTTTTCTGTTCTGCAAGTAATAGGTGTGATTATCAGCAAATAACTCATTAAAAAGGGAAGAATAGCTTTATTTAATTCAATTTATGATTCATTCTTATTCTTGTTCAGCTAAAACTTGAGCAGTTTAAGTTTACTAAAAAAAGTGATTTCAGAAAAACTTGAATCCTAAAATAAAATAATTGTCAAAATGTATGCCAAAGGAACATTCAAAATATATGTTGTGCCATGTACATAATCTTGACAAAACAGAAGCTTATGACTAACAAGAGAATATCAATCTTAAGTATCAATATTTCCAGTGAAATGTCTGTGG
This sequence comes from Eudromia elegans, assembly GCA_003342815.1. Classification (NCBI taxonomy): domain Eukaryota; kingdom Metazoa; phylum Chordata; class Aves; order Tinamiformes; family Tinamidae; genus Eudromia; species Eudromia elegans. The sequence goes on along the minus strand of PTEX01000115.1, from coordinate 1,886,906 downwards.
ACAGATAGGTTCATCTGGAAAATTGTGGATAATCCAAATTAATTCCGTTTCTTTGAAATCCTGTAGAAGTTTGGAATTTTTTTTTAAATTGTAATTAGCTTTGCAAATTATCTCTGATTATTGGCTTAGTGGTGTGTGTGTGTGTGTGTATATACATACATATTTTAAATTGCWGTTCCAGAAAAGGTTTGCCAAGTATTAGCCTTCTATATTTCCTTTCTAACTCAAGCACAAGAGTAGCTGGAACATGATTAAAAGGAAGAGCATATTGCTGATCCTGAAAGAAAGATGGTTTTTGATGAGTAGTGAGAAGATGAAGACAGCTATCATTTTGAATACAGCCGAGTTAGGAGGACTAGATTTATGTAAAGGAGAAAAGCAAACCAGTTGCCATCCAAAATTACACTAGAGTGATACAGTTTTATTAAAAACAAAAACAAACAAATAAACAAATAAAGAGCTACTGGGATAGGAGTTTCCTGCAAAGGCTTTTTAAAAGGGCAGACTTTTGAGGCATTTATAACAAGCTTTTGTACACTGAGTCAAACATGCTCATTTGAGGACTATGAATCCTTAAATTTATAAAAAGATTTTAATGTGGATCACAGACTCAAAACTGAAAAGAGAAAGACTGATTTGATTTTGATGTGAAAAGGAGGCCCACAGAAGGCAGAAGTAGTGCTGGGCTACCCAAGGAGGGTACAGAGATGCTACTTGAACATGGTGGGATGGATTTAGGAATGCCAAAGCTCATCYGGAGCTAGAACTAGCAAAGAATCAACAAGAAAGGTTTCTACAAGCACACTGGCAGCAAAAGGAAGGTTAAGGAGAGCAAAGACCCCCTTGCTCAGTATGGACCTAGTGGTAAGTCATAGAGAAAAGGCTGAGGTACTTGGTGCCTTCCTGGCAGGGGGCTTGCTCTTAGGTCGCCGCAGTTCCTGAACCTCCTAGCAGAGTCTGTGGGGCTGAAGCAGTACCCACAGTAGAAGAAGTTGAAGTTAGGGATCACTTAACCCATCTGGAGGAACACAGCCCTGCGAATCACAGCAGATGCATCCAAAGGGATGCTGAGGGAGCTGGCCACATTGTGAGGCCACTCTCTACCATCTTCAAGAGGTCATGGCAGTTGAGGGAGGTTCCTGATGACTGGAAAAAGGAAAACCCATATTCCAAATGGCAAACAGGATCCAGGGCAGCGAGCTTCTCCTTGGTCCCTGTGAAGGTTATGGAACAAATCATCCCAAAAGCCATTTTTGAGCATATAAAGGAAAAGAAGGTAACAGGGAGCTGCCAGCACTGTTCTGCTAAGGGTAAAGCACGTCTGACCAAATGTCCTTTCTTTCTGCGACCWGATAACTTCTGTCACAGGCAAAGGGAAGACAGTGGAGGATGTGTACCTTGGTGTTAGTGAGGCCACTGACATGGTCAAATCAGACAACAAGGTGAGCTAAAAAGAAACAAACACATGCAAGACAAAAACTTTGCAAGGCTTTTAAAAAGGACAGCTACAATCAGTAGTTAAAATATCATCTTTTTATAGATTAGATTCTGGAGTACAAGTTCCTCTCATATCCAGAGAGTGAATGCAGTCCCTAGCTAGCTGAAGTTAAAATAAAGGATTTGAAGACAAAGCCTATTTATGATGAAAAAAAATTAATAAAAAACTTTCTTTGATCACACTATAGTGAAATCAAACCATGATGGGTGGATATGAACTCCAYGTGAAAATATAACAAAATCTTGAAGAAATAATATTTATAACTGTTTTCTTATAAAACACTTTCAGGAAAGGGAATACTTACTCAAGAAGTGAAAATGCCAGATATTAAGAAAGTGAATACAGTGGAAGGACAGAAGCCACTAAAAAGCAGAAAATATATTCTCAAATGTTTTTAATGGCATAGAAAAGCTATCAACAGAATATAAAATACAATTAACAGAACTCAATTTCCCGGTTAGGCATGGGCCAACACATACCTAGAAGTGTACTTAGACAAAAAATTAAGGAACAAATTAGATATTTTACTCTGAACATAGCAGAGCRTACTGAAACACCTTTCAAAGGAGTCCCCTCTCTAGCAACTCCACCTACACCTCCAGCCTCAATGAGCACACGCACAGGGGCACAAATGCACATAYCTGTGCTGGGGAAGACAATTCTCGGCAAACCATTGGTCCCAGATACCTCTCTGCCCCTCATCCCACACTAGGTACTTCACCTGGTTTGTAGAAAGTTTCTTTAGAAAGAGAGTTCAGGTCTGATATTTTAACTTTTCCGTGTGAATACACTGCTTTACAGTAAAAGTATTTTATGCTACATTTTAGCTATGCTCTGCACCCATATCACGTCACAAAAAGATAAAAAAATGTAAGTATTTGAAGACCCTGAAGGCAACAGAATTTACAGATGATATTTTGCTATGATGTATAAACAATAGAGCAGTATCTGTAGACACAGAACTTATGGTTCAAGCTTGGAACTTGATGGAGAGAAATGTAAATTTAGGGTTAAATAATTAACCAAGCTCAGAAAAATATGACTGATCTAAAAGTCCCTCTAAGACCTTGGTGGGTTATAGATAGKTATCAATATTTCTTTACTTGCAGAGAAGGAAAGCATTAAAGAATGAGAAACCTGTCTGAGAAATTTACATCCAATCCAATTGCCAAAAAGTATTGATCTAAAAACATTAACCCCTAAAAATACACAGGCAAGATGCTAATCACAGCAGGCAGCATTAAAATAGTTTATAAAGAAGGCAGTGGTTCTCTAGTGGTAATTCTTACATCAAATTGTCAATCCCCTTTTGCTAGACCTTGCAACACTTTTTTGAAAAGACAGGAACAACTGGAGACTGCATTCAATGCTGCAGCAAATCTAATTTAAACTGAGTATCAGATAAAAAAAAAAAAAAAGAGTAGAAAAAAATCAAAAAAGCTCCTGTGTTTATATATGCATGAAAATGAAGGTTCCTTTTATGGAACAGGAGTTCTAACAGGAGTAGAATGCAAACCATTATGACAATGGGGGAAAAACACAACATTGATGGAAGACCTTATTCTTGCAATTGCAGTTGGATGATTAATAGTTAGAATATAAACCTGGAAAAGACCTTACTGTCAGCAGACACTCCGTCTGAGCTTTCAATAAACAAGGGGCAGCACAAACACCAGAGCCTCATGTTGTCTATGTAAATATGTTCAAGAAAATTTTCTTGGTCTCAAACAGGATGCGGTCTGTCACTGCAAGAGACCATAATGCAAACTGAGATTCTGGAAAAGGTTCTAACAGCGATTAAGGCTGGCCAGCCTTCAAAACATAAACCTMCTCCTTTTAACAACTCTGGGGGACAAATTAATTTTGTTAATGTTACTTTACTCAAAGGTTCTAGATTGGTTGTGTATAAAGTTTTAAAATAGGCAGAATTGCATGCATGAAAAAGATCCTTGTGCAGCAGGAGAGAAGACTAGTTAAAAACACATGTTATTTGCACCCAAATTTGTGCAGCTGTAGGGAACAAAAAGACACCACCACAAATCTGAAAAATAGAAATGCTCAGAAATTRTAGGAGGAGTAGAAGAACAATTTTTCATTTTATTTTTAACAAAGTTAGATCTATGATACATATTCGGCATAGATATTTTTACATGTGCAGTTCGATAACAATCCATGTTTTGGATTCTGAATTTGCAGAATAGCACCATGAGAGAGCACAAGCACTAAAGATGCCATCTCATGTTTAAAATCTACCTTTGCATAAAAATAAAATCTTCTCTGAAGAACCAGTAATACTATAAAAGCATTTTTCTGAATTTTTAAAAAGGCATTGAAAAAAAAAAGGCAGAAAACATACTGTGATAGTACATTATATGCTTTAATGTTTCTAGTCACAAAATACTGCGCACAAAGACTCTGACTGCAAATACAGGTATAAAACTCACTTGTTTCCTGTAAAACAAGTTTCTTCATTTCTCTGAGATTACTAAGAAGGGTCATGCAAATAGTGGCCATTTTAAGGCTGCAGAAAAGGAATAGGAAAGACAAATATCCTGAGGCTCCAAGCTCCAAAGAGAGCATATCAGCCAGTGGAAAGGCTAGAACAAAACATTTGGGAGAGCTACAAGGAAGGCCGTAAAGCTCAGAGTCTGCCTGAGAACTATGGATGATTTGCTGTATGATCGCTCCATTTTTTTCCCTTCTGTTACAGGGAAGCCGAAGGATAGTGGGTCCTCGGTGAGGTCTGCCACCTTGGTCTGACTCATAAGTTTTGCTTTTAATGTGAGCAATTTTTGCTTTTTAATGTGGCTTTGAACACAGAGATTCATGTCCTTTTTTCCCAAGCTCCTCCTTTCAGTTGACATGAGCATACAGGTCAAATCAGAACAATCTGATTTGTTGGTCAGCAGCTAAAGACACAACAGCAGCCTCACAGAATTTGCAGTTCCAGTAGACAACCATGACAATACAGACAGGAAAAGGGAGCCAATGGAAGCTGCACATTAAAAGATTGGTAGAGGGTAAACCAACACAGACTGCTCCACTATGTTAGTTAGACTTCAACTGAGGGAAAACACAAATGTATTTAATGTTAAAGAGGTGATTAAAATCTATAAACACCAATGGCAAAGTACATAACCACTTGTTCCTAGAATAAAGATGAGATTTGTATATTTTAAGTGCATTCTTAAAAGGATGTTTTTATAAGAGAATCCTTCACCCTGTTTTGCCTGCCTGTAGAGAGACTAGCACAAAAAAATCTATAAATAAATAAAAGCAGAAATATTTCCTTGGGCAGGTGACTTTAAGAAAGAACCTATACATTTTGATTTACTTGGAACATTATACACTTTAATATATATGAGGGCAAATACTTAGCCATTTGCTGTATTTGTGGTCTTTTTCAAGACAGCGTCATCTACCTTTTGATTTTTCAAGTACAAAAACTGGATTTCCACTTCTGAATCAGCCTCTGATGGTCACTCAGCCACAGGACACAAGAATGTTTCCATCTCCTTTTTGTGAGGTCTGTTTGATGCTGTTTCTTAGTCTTGGATTAGTTGTTGACTCATATCAAATGCAAATCAAGCTCTTTTACAGTCTGAATCATAGCTGCTCTTGGTCAAGGGGTAAGAACAGATGAGAAAGGAAACATTACATTTCTGGACAATACTGATGACTGAGGGTTGGTATGACTCATACTTTGAGAGGGCTGATAGGCACTTTCAAGTCAACAACACGAGATTAAGAGGAGATTTCAAACAGAGCTTTCAAAAGGAGAAGAAAATAGGAATTGAAGTATGCAACAGAGCAACCTACAAGGCCACATCCTGGAGTCCCTCACTAAGATTCCCATTGACATCATTAACTTCATGGTTTGCAAGCACTAAGCTGAGAGTTCATGGTTTAAGGCTAACTGTTAGTTAGCTGGGATAGCTCAAGAGCTCAAAGTCCATTCAGGAGAGCTTTTATTTTTGGTCAGGTTTTGTGAAGCAAAAAGAAGCCAGAGGGCTGCATACCGTTTTCCACCAAAGGAAAGTTTTCTTCTTATGTATATGGCATTGATAGGAAAAAAGTRCATATATGTATGGTTACAAGCAAGAGGCTTAGTGGGTATTTGTATTTGCTGAGATGGAAGATAACTCAAAAAACAGCATCCAAAACATTATTTTTGTAACTCAACTAATTTTATTCTATACGGATAATTGATGCAGAATTAGGAAAACATACATGTATTCAGCAAAGCATCTCTCTGCTGATGAGAAAGACCAATGGAAACAGCATACTACAAAATGAGCAAGCCAGAAACATACCAACTTTTGCTATTTAATTTGGATAGGAATGGCCATTCTGTCACAAAGGTAGTGAGAAGTTATTTTTCTTTATTTCCCCAAAAAAACACAAGAGAGATTTTTAGCTATTTCTTTGAAGACAGTTTTTTCCTTTAGAGACCGTTTTGGGGGGCAGGGTTGTTTGGTTTTTAGTCAAGGTTTGCTCAGTGCATTACCATCATACCTACCACATACATTACTGCACATCTGCGCCTTTTCTATTTGGGAACACCAGATTTTATTGGAGTGCCTGTATTACTCTCTCCGGAGGACAAGGAACCAACATGCCTTTTGTGTACCAGTAAGAGTCTGTCTTAATCCTGTAATAATTTTCTAATTCCTTTCATATTCCTGTCACTAGTGCTTGGGACAAAAATTTGGCAAAAGGGCTTGAAAACAAGGTCAAGGCTCAACCTATTAAAAAAAGAACAAGAAAGAACAGATTTACCTATTTTTAGAGTTGCAATGAAACAAATACTTATTTTTACTTGCATTTAAGACCATTTTGGATTAAAGAACAAATGCAATTGGGATTACTTGGCAACTACCCCGGGGTAAATGGCCAGTGACTATGTACAGAGATACTCTACTTCTATGGAGCTAACTTTTACTAAAAAGAAGGCAATGAGCATGCAGCCATTCATCAACGCTCGTCCTCCGACACCCCCACGTCCAGCTTCCCGTCTCCTGTAGGACGTTCCAAGGCAGGGGGTGGGAAGCGATGGGGACTTGCCGCCCGGCTTTGCGCGGGGTTTCCCAGGACCTGCACCCTGCCCTGCCTCCGTGGGCCTTCCTGCCTGCTACTTCACACGAGGCCGACCAAGTGGATGAAACCACACTTTCTGACGTGACAGATTAAACGCCAAGAATGAGGAAATCAAGCAGCAGCTGAAATCCACATGGCAAACTAACTGGACAAATATTTCCAATTAATTCTGCAGAAGGGGCCAAGTTTACTCCAAAACTGGCTCTGTGAGTAGAAAACGAGCTGTTGGCCAGATGGGTTTCATGTGGTCACGCGGTGCTGCACGCAGTCCAGCCCAGGGAAGCCAGCCCTGTGGAAAGGACACGGCGGGAGGATCACAGAACTGATGTGCATGCTTCAGGGCTGGCACTTGTGCTACTGGTTGCCATCTGAGCAGTCAAGGGTATGGGATTTGGGTGCTGAGCATGCTCAGACACGTCAGGGCTGCGCTCAAGGGCCACAATGCGGAGATGTCTCATTTATTTCCTGTTCTAAGCAGATTTTCTTCCTTAGGCCAGCCCTTTCAGGAAGAGAAACTTGCCTCAGTTTTATGTTCATTCAGTATGCTCAACTGAGGTGTCAAACYATCTACTTCACTGACACTTAAATCTTCTGTCTGCCAGAACTGTTCCTAAATCTAAGGCATGCACACACACCATATTGCTCTTTAAAGGTCATTAGATTTCTATCCTGCCAGAACTGCAGTRACTGCACGTTTAAAGTTTTGACTAGTACAGAAACCTGTCCCTGTAAAGTGAACCAAACGTAGCTTCTAATTTGAAGCTTGGAGTCCAATCAAGCAATAAAAGAAAAGGAAAAAAAAAAGTGGAAAGGCAAACAGTCCATAAAAACATAGAATAATGTTCAGAATGGCTGTAGTGCCTTGGAAGCCAAAGCCTTACTTGCTTTGGAAAACTGCATCCAAAAYGACTTCTCCAAGTCATGTAGGAAGTCAGTAGCGAAGCCGAGGCTTTGAGGAGCAGTCCTGTGCCCACAGGACCCCAGGCCCTCTCCAAAAAGGCTGGAGGCAAACTTCAAACACTACCAGTAACCAAACCATGAGATTAGACCCAGGTCAGGAAAAAAAATAGCCCAGCAGTGCTGCTGCAAACCAGCCCTATGGCCCTGGAGCTAACGCTAGCCTCGGCACCCAAACCACTGAGATGGAAACTGTGGCAGCAAGGCGYGTCGAAGAAAGGAACTCAAAACCTCACGGGCAGTTACGAGGGAGGAGGAAAAGGCTCTGAAAAGTCGCGATCATCCGTACAAAACTGCGTCAAGAAGAGGTACTGGTAGCAAGGTTCTCCTAGCGTGATGAACAACCACTGGCTTGGGATTTCGTGCAGACTCAGGATGAAAGAGCTGCAACTGGAAATGAAAATGAGAATGAGAATAGCTAGAAGAAGTCAGAAAATGGAAGAAGGGCCGAGTGGGAGGGAAGAGACCCAAGTCCTTCATTTTCTTTCACTCATACAAGAAGCAGAAACTAGMAAATTTAAAACCACCTTGAACTCTATTTGTATTTTTTTAATCTGGCTACTTTTTTCATATTCAAATATGATGCCAGCAATAGCAAACCTTATACTACAATAGTTGGCCATCCAGGGAGGTAATGAACTGGTAAATGCTTGATAATAGTCCTTAATGCCTCAGACCTCTGTCCTGCCAATGCCTCCAAAGTGTTGAAGGACAAACCAGCACTGGGCCTGCTCAGATCTTGCCTTCGTGGGTCAGGGAGTTAAGCACAGTCAAATGAAACCATGAGGATGTTTTTCGAGACTTTCCACAGATCCACATATAAGGACCAACTAGTTTAGGTACAAATATATATACATCTACATGTATATGTACATATATATATATATATATATATATGTACATATACATGTAGATGTATATATATTTGTACCTAAACTGTGCTGGCAGAGACAACCCAGGGCTGTTGGCAAGACCCAGTTTGCTGCTCAGGCACGCTGCAAATTTACCACCCCATTACAAATTGGACCCCACATACCTACGTGAACAGAGTGGCTTCATATACTGGCACATGCGGCTGGGAAGGCCATCTTGCAGGGAAGAGTACCAGATCATACAAACAACCAGCACAAAAACTCCTTAAAGTTTTTTAGAGTTTTAAAATTCTAGCGATGAAAGATACCTCAGAAGTGGTGTCAAACATCAAGGYATTAAACAGGGAAGCCAGACACTGAGATGGGTCTTCTCACGATCTTATCGTAAACAGCCTAGACATGCTTATAATCTCAAAAGCCATGCTCATTTTTCCTTTCGWGGATAATGAAAACTCAAAATGAGATAGAACAGAATATAAAGATTAAAAGCAATTATTTCCGTACCTGACTGCAATGGCATTGCAAGGTGCATAGTTATGGGCTTGCTTGCTTTTCCTGGCAAACTCTGCATGCACCCTGGCAGGACCTGAGGAAGAGCTTTGGAAAACCAAGTGAGCAGGAAGGGTAAGCGTGGATGTCCACTGGTGATTCTAGTAGGTGGCTTCACCTGGGAAAAACAGCTTCATGCACAGTCCCTGCAAGTAAATGGCCTTGCACTGGAGAATATCTCTTGCTGACATCACCAGTTTCTCCTTCCCCATATAAAATATCCAGATGATTATGAGAATYACTCCACTGTGTGCTACAGATACACTCACAAGAGCAGCATTCTTTTGTAAATTATCCTATTAAATTGATTGAAACCCAGCAATTTTATTCAATCCATTTCCAACTAGGTTACAATCTGCTAGTCCTGTTCTCCTGTTCAATGGCAGCATTCAATGGAAAACAAATCTTTTCTTATAAATAATAGCAGGAATGTTTCCTTGAAAAACACAGTGCTGTAATTTGCTTTCCCTTCACATGTACCAGCTCTCAAGACAGATTCTTAGGGGACAACTCTTGCACCTTACTGTGGGAAATAGATGTGCCTTTTTTGAGAGCACCAAGAGCCTGTGGAAAGTGCATTTGCTGGGCATGTGGAAACATGCAGTCAACAGGGAAAATCATTCAAAATGCGGAAGCATTTCGAAATCCTTTCTTTACATAGCACTGGCAGTAAATGTCTCACTTGAAATATTGCAAGGAAGCTCAGCTAGCCTGCCTACAGGAACTGTGATATTAAATCCAATAATTAACAGAGAGACTTTTGTTCTTACAATGTAAAATATGGCATTGCACATGACAATTTCTGGTATTTTATATTTGTCTGTGGATAAGAACAAGGGCAGAGTTGAAAATAATGTGGGAGACTTCAGTGGGAGGAAAAATGAATCCTAAAAGGCCCTTCTTCCCAGTCAGGATCCCTGCCCCCTTCTGGATTGATGCTGGTCTCTCTTGGTTCCCCATTAGTAGACTGCGTTTTGCAAGATGGGGGCCCGAAGTACGGAAGGAATAAAGGAATTCAATCCAATTGCCTATGCGGAGGGCGATGCTGGGTGGGCACGACGGGAGCGGAGGGAGAGGAGCGCAGAGCGTGCCAGGCCGTTCAGCCGTGAGGCCGCGCTGAACGATTTCATCCTGCGCCCGCTCCGGCGCGGCCGCCGCGGCGCTGGCTCCGCACAAGCCTGATTACTGTGCGCGCCGCGCACCAGCTCGGCAATGAAGTCATTCAGTAGCCTGATTAAAATAACATCTTCTAATTCCCTTTTTGTTGTAATTTACAGTCTCTCTCCTTTGGCTGAACCTGCCAGCCATCCTGGAGGTGAACAAAGGGAATGTGCTAAAGTTGCCAATTCTGGGGCCTGGTGTGAGAGAAGGCTTTTGTTTCCAGAGGTTGTATTTACTCTGGAGACAGTTAATCAAAGCTCCGCGGAGCATTGTAATTCTGCTGTTACTTTCCTATGGGTATGAACTCTCAGTGTCTGATCCCCGTGACTGTCTTTCAAATCCCCACAGTAAGCTAACCCAATTGTAACTTACACTAGCACCGGTTAAGAAAGTTCAGGCTTTTGCAAAATGGCTTTAGATAATTAAATTACATCACTAGCGCTGTTGTATTTCATATTAGCACCATGGACACCAGCTAACTTTCCTACACAGCTGAAATGAGCATCGAGAGTACTTGAGCAGAAGGACGTTCAACATTTGCAGACCAGAAGGGGAGTTAAGGGGAGCCAATTCCACGTACCATCAAGGCAGCAAATGTTTGGGACAATATAATTGATTTGTCAAACGCCTAGAAAAATTAAGAGACACTCTACCCAGAGGCATCCAAAGTGAGCAGGTGATAAAACTGTGTGAAATAGATTTTCTGATCTTCACAGTTTGTTATTAAGCCTCCTCTTTCATACTAGATTGCATCCAATCTTAAATAAGAATTGCACATGCTGAATTCATCTGATGAATCATTTGTCCTTCTAAAAGCACACAGAAAACTTTCTCTGAAGTACTCCAGTGACTCTGAACTACATTATTTTCTCCAGGTACAGCTGAACAAAATCATAAATTATTTCAAATTAACAAATTTCTTAAAATGTTCTATTATATTATGACTAAACTATCCCATTAAATAATCTAGGCAGGAGTATACTGAAGTTACCCATGTTACTGAAGCTCTGGCAAACTTAGTTGAAAACTTTGCTRTGTTTGCACTGTACTCTATTTTCTGTAAAGAATTAAATACAAAGGGAGTTTGCCTGATAGAAAAATGGCATACTACTTTACATGCAAATATTTTAAGCCTCTTTTGAAATACAGATAATTGAATAAACAGATTTGTAAAGCTAGCAAAGCTTTACAAAGCTTTGCTTTTCTTTTTTTAAATGAACTGGGATGGACTCAGTTACCAGTTATACTAGATAAATATTAAATATGAAGATCATTCATTTATTTTTAAACTACTATTTATTTTTTAAATGGTTCCATTACACAAATGCAAACAAAGTACACCAGAAACAGAACACTGTGCGAAGTCCCCTGGGCACTGTCTGCGTGCGTATATCCAGCCCAGAATATGCCTTATGGGCATTGAACTCCAAATTATTTCAGTCTATCTCCTTGGAGAGAATGCTCTTGCATCTAGAATCAGTTCTGGGTGGTCTTCAGTTGCATTGGGGAGACTATTTTAATACAGATAACACTGTGAAGTATTTAGTTAGTCTCTGGGGACTGATAATGGTGAGAAAATTGCAATGTTTAATACACTTCCTTCATCATATCTATAAGATGAACCACATCAACACCTACCTATGTCACCTCCTGTTTGTTTGGACTAAACTTTAGCCAGTTTTATTCCAACTAGCTGCTAAAACAGGCTCTCAAGTTCTGGTGGAGAGGACTTTGAATGGGGTTTCAGAGGTTTGGGTTTGCTCCCTGAATTTACTCCCCATTTGTAGCCTTGGTTCACTTTGCCTCTGCTTCAATTTTAGCCTTTGCAATCCTCCAGTAAACTCTTATAGAAATCTCTGCAGCTGGGACCAAACTGGGATTTATTATTATGTCCTATATGCCCAAATCCAAACAGCAGCAGCAAAACTGATGAGACTGGTGAGATCACAGGTATTTGCTTCCCTGTCTCTGAGCAGTAGAAACCATGAATTGATGGCACACAGCATCTTTTCCGCTCTCCCCATATTATGTTTCAATAAAAATCATTGCAAGAGATACTGCAGAAGCACAAACTGTACTTGGAAACAGCRGGGAAGGTGATCTGTGAGATGAGCCCTGTGTTAAAACACAGTCTACCACWGGAATTAAAGCAAACCGAGTCTCTAAGAGACAGCAGAGGAGAGCAGTCCAGAAGGCGGTGTATGCAGATGCATCAACAAAAGATCACAGTCAATTATTACAAAAAATGCTTGCATACAAAGTCCTTTCACACCATCAGATGACTGTGACTCAATATGACTCAATATGACAGATGACTATGGCTCAATATCTACCTGAAGCACTTGTGCTTTGATTTCAAGCTTATTCACTTTTGTGTTGTTAAATGCAAGTCAACATCTGAGAGAAAGCTGCTGCTAACTAAACATGCTGGTGCATATCCTGTGCTTAATTCATACCATGCTAACTGCCATACTGCTGATAGACTAACAGAAGTGACTAAAAACCACAAAGAGTTAAAAAAAAAAAAGGGCTTTATTTTATTGTAGTGCTATTCTTTGAAATGGCAGCCTTTTGACTTATTTTTGTTGTAAATGAAGATTGTGTCACCAGAAATCTGTGGTGAAATCCGTCTCCTACTGAATGGCAAAACTCCCAGCAACTTTAGCAAGTCCAGGAACAGATTTCATCCCCTGTATCTRTAGTAACTCAGAGGCATAAGCTGCATCCATGGGATCTTAAAGTCAGAAAGCAATGGGTGGCAATCATAATTTTTCTCACAGGATTCTTAGAAAACAAAAGACAAATAAATAGAAATCTAGAATATTTTAACATTTCATTTCCCCAGCTCCTCTTCACAAGCAGCTACAAGTCCTCAGAGTTTCCCATTGCCAGTGGTCAATGATATCATTCACAGTGATTTTTCTACACCCTTCGTTTGCTGGCCTTTCTTGTTATGGTTTCCTGTGGGCTTTGGTTTGGTTTCTGTTTTTCTTGGCTGTGAGCTGACCTGAAAACACAAGGCTATTTTGGGCAATAGTATTAGAGAACAAACAAACAAACAAACTGCTTTTTTCAGCTCCTATGACTGCACCCCTAAACCTTCTGCCATTCCACACATTTCACATTTTTCTTTAAAAGCTAGAAGATAGTTACACAGATTGTATTTTAGCAATAAAATTCAAGTTCTTTCAAAAAGTTCCAGAGATACATAAAGAAGCACGAGCTCTGACCAGCACCTTGATCTCTCTCATCCAAAATAGATCTCCCCTTGCCACATGATGCCACTTAACACCACTATTCAAGCCTGGAAAAGTTGCCTTCATCCTGGTTACTACCAGCATTTCCCACACAGTCTCTTTGGGTTTACCCTGCAAGCAGGGTCTGATGAGATTTCAGGATTAGGTGACACCACAACAAACAGTAAAGTCTACGGTTCTCTCTACAGCCTCCCTTTTTCCTCTCAGGAAACTTTCCAAGCTTGCCCTAGTACAAACTCACATAGCATTCTAACAGACTGTCTATATAAGTATGTGAACATCCAAAGGTATAATTGAAAAAATATTCTAATATTCAATTAGTGATATTTTTCATTTGGTATGAGTCTAACACTGTAATCATGACATTTTACAGGACATTTGCATATTTTGATGTGGTCTTTTTATAATTACATGCAAGGCAATGGCATCATTCTGTCCATCTGAAAAGCTCTACGGTGGCACTGAACATAAATTTTTCCAGCTGCTGAAGAGAATCTTGACGTTAAAAGGAAAGAGAAGAAAGAGTCCCCAAGTCGCATTTCTAATCTGTTGCAAGCTGTACTTAACCCTCCAACCCTCAAAGCCCCCTTAAACCCAGAGCTCTAGATGTATGTGGTCACCCTCACAACTTCTGGTGACATTCACGAAACAACTTTAAATTATTATTAGGTTATAAGATGAAAGTTATTGCAATTGCCATTATTTAGAACTGCATTCCTACTTAGAGAAAAAGAGCATATAGTAAAGTGCAGACTAGTTTATGTATTGCATAACCACTTTGAAGTAACAATATAAAATGATTCAATAAAATAAGAAACAATTTTGCCTATAGGATATGGGAAGCACTGGATGTGAAATGATCTGAATTTTCTGCACTGTTCTTTAATATATGTACTGAGGAAGTCACTTATACCTTGTGTCAGGAAAGTAAGTTTACAAACAACCCCTCTGATACAACAGGGTTTGTCTGAGTTTTCACTACTTAGAGTAAAGGTTGGAGCTTTTCAGCCACAACATGACTGATTCATGGAGAGTTTTAATTCAATTAGTGCTTCGGAAACATCAATTTTGTTGCTTGAAAATCTACTTAAGGTTATTCAACAAAGAAGGAACTTGAGAAAAATACTCTTTGGATAAAGCCCCTTACTATCCAATAAGCAACACAACGCGTATTTGGCAACTCCTCTGTCAAGAACCGCTTGTCAGATACATACAACTGAATGATGATATTCTTGCTGACCCAACCACTCACTCAGCAGCAGAGGAACCAAAAAGCTTAAACACTGAACCCTAAGCATGTACCCAAGCTCCCCTTCACTAAAGGGCCCATCAGATAGTAAGGTCAAAATTTCCAGTAAAACACAAGCCATTACCCTTCAGTCTCTCTAGCACTTAGATATTATCAAGGTAGTTCTTCCAAAAAACTCTTTGAGGACATCAGGAGACACCCTGCTTCTTTTAGCATTTTGTTACAATGCATAATTACTCGTAATTTAATTATTTGCTCCAGATGCTCCAGTAATCCTTTACAGAATTAGCCCAGTGACACCTACCCACCTACCCACCTACCCAACAAGTTACTTCCTTGCCCCAACCAATGCCCTCTATGGCACAGAATCAAAAATCTTAAGAGCCGTCTACAAATACTTGGGGGACCTGTAAATTGTACCAGAAGTGGTTATGTGCCACATATATATACACTTAATGCTGTAATTTCACCAACTTTCGAAGTATTTCWGGGCTATAGCACATTACCTTAGAAATAGATTCCAAACTTTTATCTAGTGTATGTGYGTTTCACCATCATGATAATCTATTTTAGAGTATTTCATATATTTAACCTTTACTCTGTGAGAAAGAATGTGCTTACCTCCATCTAGCAGAGAGGAAGTTGAACTGCCAAGCCTTTTAAAGTTAACCTGAATCAGTATCGTCTCTGATAAACAGAGATAACAGAACAAACCTAGTTTCTTTTGTAGATTTTAGGCTGATGATTCTCTATCCTTTAAACAAAATGATATTATCTTCAAATTCAGAGGTACTGACACCTGAATTAGTTTAATCACCTTGCACATTACTTAGACATTCTTTTCAGAATGATAACACTAGAAGTGTGACATAGCTTTCTAATACCTTCCCAGATTTACCCAYGAGAATGGAACAGTTTATTCTACAGTTGTTTAGGATAAAACATCTGAGCCCAAAAGACTGTAAAGTGTGGTCTAACACCCACACGTCAGTGTTGGAAAAACATGTGGGCAGAAGTTATGTTGCAGAAATGCTCCTACTGGGGCTATGTTAATTTGGGGCCCAGTTTCCTGGGTTAACTTTGCTGTGATGAYCACTGTTTTTTGCTATTGACTTCTGTGGTTACAGAAGAAATTTGTAATGAAGCTTACGTTTGAACCCAACTATTTCACTTCCTAACCAATATCCTGACTTCTGGTCTATCCTTCCTCTCAAAACAATCACTACACATCGAAATGTGCACCTTCAGGACAATCAAGCTATCAGGCAGAAAATTTAAAGTGATGGTAGCCAAGCTGCATTTCCAAGCAACAGGAACAGTTCTGAAACARGACTTTCAGGTGAGACTAGCAAAACTGGTCATACAACACAATATGCTGGGCACAATATAGGGCAGACTCAGGCTGCAGTTTGAGACTACTTGTGACCTGCTAGAAGGTGCAACAGATTTTTCCTCTCAGGGACAAATCAGAGAAGCACATAGGTCTCTGCCTTGCACTTCTGATTAAAGAATTTTCTCTATATATAAATATAGAGAATACACTTACTAGCTTCACTTGGCAAGAGTAAACATGACTCTCTTGGTTGCTAATTGGCTCCAAACTTGGCCTCCCCATTACCTTGCTAGATACCAGTCCTGGGGAAACAAGGAGCATCTCTTCGAAGTCTCTGTACACACAGCTGCCTCCAAATCTATAGACTGGYCTCACCAATCACTTACCAGAAATTTTTGGTCAAATTCATTTGTAGTTATGTTTTTTCACAGAATCACCTAACCATTGTCCCTGTGCAGACAAGAATCTCCCTGCTCAAGCAGGAAGATAAGGCTAAGTCATCACTCAGCAGATGAAAAATGGCACCTGTGATGAAATACATTAGCAGTGGGACTGTCAGAAGACATACTAATTCCTGTGAAGTGTTACCAGAGCATGCCTGTAATGTTCTTGTCAATGGTCACCTTGATCAAGCTGAAGGACTACAGTTGTGAGGGTGTGAGCTGGATAGGTCCCCCAGGGCGTGCTTCCATCTTGATGGTACACAGGTTTGCCCTGGAAAATATGGGTGCTGGAGGAGGCTGGCAGTGGTGCCTGATCCACCCTGTGGCTGAAAGGGGCTGTGCTGCACTGAGGCTGCCTGGCTCCCGGACATCACTTGGCTCAGTCTGCACCTTAGCTGTGCAGTTACCATTGCAAGGCCTCTCAGGCAGTGGGCAAGATCATGTCATCAAAACCTCCACCAGCCAAACCAGGCTGTTCTCTRCTGGGCTTAACACCGATATCTGCACATGATACACAAGCAGCCAAAACCTAAGAGAAGGCCATGTGACACCTCTCTTATTTTTTGTTTTGTTTTGTTTAAGCTGTTTTTGCTACTCAAACTTGGATGGGGTTGGATGCGCTAGTCAAAACAACCTGATAGAGGTTCCCTGCAAAAAACCCCTTGTAAACAACCCCAAAGATTTTATCTTTGGAATACACTTGTCATCAATTATGATGCAGGAAATAAGTTGTTAGAAAGCTGTATTAGGCTGATTAGATTTCCTTCATATTCCTATCTCTCCTGATTACTCTAAGGGAGGCAACACACTAAGTTGGAGAAAACTTGATTTTGATCTTTGCCTGCCAACAAAAACTTGGAGGCTGCATAAATTTAGAATACTTTCCATATGTCTTCCCTGATGGATGGCAAAAGATCTCCTAGGACCTTATTCACTGTAGTTTTTAAATAAGGAGAGTGTGATTTCAAACTTGGTTGCATTTCACCTCAAGAGCATTACTAAACATTTTCATCTCAAAAAAAGACACAAGTGTATTTATTTACATACATTACTCTAGGGATCCGATGAATAAGTCACGCTAATACTTGTTTTTACTTACTAAGTAAGCCAACTTTTTTTTTTTTTTTTCCCCATGGGCCACCACACAGCTAGATAACTTGCACAGAAGGGACCATTTTCACTTTTATGTACATTTTTATAGAAGGGAAGAAGCTGTAGTTCTTTTGCTCCCCCTTTCCCAATTCTAGCATTCAAATCTAGCCATCACGTTTCTTTGCYGTGTAATGCTGTTCAAAGGCCTGAGACCCTTTTTTTGGTCACAGAGCTGCTCTGGCCAGGCACAGATAATGAGATAAAAGGAAATGTCAGACTGCATGGTTTGGATGTGTTCTTTGAGAAGCAGCAAAAGGCAGCCTTCAAGATAACATTAAAACAGGTTAAAAAAGAGGCACTTTTAGAAGAGCCATTGCTCCTTGCAATGGTAGACGTAATCTCACTAGTACGACTCCTCCGTGATATGGAATAATGTCTTCTCTTGTGGCAACTCAAGTAGTATGACTTGATAAGTTAAGAATTGTACTTCAAAGGTTCCTCTTCCCTTCCTGAGCCAGAAAGCAATTATGGCTTTAGAACAGGGAAAGCTGACATTACATCCTTAAGGAGAGAGTCTCAGTGCCTTCGCTTCTCTCCAGTCATGTCCTGTGTTAATCTAGGATCATGACATGCTACTACAATTACTGGAAAGCTTCACTGAAGTCAGGGAAAAAAAATCAGTGTTATGTGAAAACAAGGTTATGCTAGAGCATCAAATTGTCCCAGATGGATTGCAATGACCAAAAGTGTAGAATGTGAGCTACATAGGAAACCTTTGCTGAGTTTCATTTGCTGATTTTTTTCTTTCTTTCCATCCCCCATTTTGGTCTTCCTCACCCCCACCTTATTTTTATCATGTCCTTTTACCACTATTCTCGAAGATCCTCAATCTGAGTTTGATTCCTTTGGAACACAGCCCTGCACATAAAATTATCTAAAGCAATCTTCCTTTTATTCTAATGCTGACATTCATAATCCTCTAAGGACTTAAAATAAAAAGAAGGAATAATATCATTTATGGGAAAAAAGCTTTCATAAACTGAAGAAGGGATTTGATCTGTTCAAATAAAAATTTCAAAAATTTGTGTACCATTTCCCAGGCTAATCCAACATAATCCAAATGAGATGTGTTAGTATATAGAAAATAACAGAAATTCCTTCTATAGGAACAAACCAGAAGGTTTTGTTTATTTAAAATAATTGCAGCTGGGGGTTAAAGAACTTCAGCTGCACCAAGCAAACAGTCTTTGGTTAGAAAAATGCTTCTACTTTCCTTTTCATTCTTTGTATAATGGAGAGGTAACTACAAAGGAAAAGAAGAAATCCAGCAAGTCTGTTCAGTTTTTGCCTATTTCATCTGAGGGACACAGGGTCACCTCTACTCCCTTTGAGGGTACAAGAAGAGACAAAAAAAATGTTCTTGCACATCCTCATCTTCCTCCTCTTGAGATAGGTGGTTTATTACCCTCCACAAGATATCTTCTGAAAACAAGGTTTCGCTTCTGCTGATACCTAATTCTCTAACTTCACAACCATCCAACTATGCCATTGGAATCAGGAAGATGCTGCATGCAAGCAATCTGTGGTAAGATCACACCAACATACGAGACCTTTAATTAGAAATAAGGACTTGCTTTAACCCATTGCTTGAACACAGAAGCACTTTAGAAATAGATTTAAAATCTTCCCCCGACTATTTTCTCTGCACTGACTTCAATGCATATCACCATAAAAATCTCAGCTTTGCAATTTCATTTAAATGATTGTTTTTAGTAAGGTCTAGCTTAACTCCATATGTACATATACCCCCATGTTCACTGAAATAATATTTCTAACAAACGAAACTTTCAAGCCTATTTTCCACTTCCCTGAAAAACAACCCAGAAGAAATCA
Organism: Eudromia elegans; assembly: GCA_003342815.1. Lineage (NCBI taxonomy): Eukaryota > Metazoa > Chordata > Aves > Tinamiformes > Tinamidae > Eudromia > Eudromia elegans. Next base: position 1,867,505 of record PTEX01000115.1, on the reverse strand, counting down.
TGAGGTTTGGAAGCCCTATGATTTTCAATAGCTGTGACAACTCTAGGAATCATGAATCTAAATGATACTTTCATGTCATAATTTTCTTGTTCAAAGTGTAGAACAGAGACCTCGTTCTTCCTCCAAGCACCTACAGAGTCCAAACTGAAATGAAGATTCACAATTCTTAACACTCTGTCCTGATCCTCTAGACCTCCTCTAGATCATGGTCCAGTTGCTTCACAGTTGAGTATTTCCTATCAGATCAGATACTTTCCAAATCTCATGGATCATCAAATCCTTTTTTCTTCCCTAGTTCAAAGCCCCTTTAAGATCCAACCTGAAAAATTTGTGTGATGCAAAGTGATTTGAATCAGGTGAGTTTCTCTAGATGTGAGACCTATGTGAGGAAGATGCAGAGAAAGATAAAACAGACATAGTAACCAGACTGTGTAAAGGACTCAGAATCGTCTAAAATATATTTACTACCACCTGTGCTGAGGAACTGGGGTTAGCATCTCTCTTGTTATATGTACTGTGCATGCTCAGAACCGTTATTGTGTGAGGCTGAACACCTGAGATTCGCTGGGAGACACAATCCATAAGGCATCCTCAACAGGATCTATCACCTAAACGGAAGGTTTTTCCCTGAACTCATGAGAGGCAAGAGAGACACTGAGGGTCTAGATAGCATCCTTTCCTATAGATTAACTATCAATCTGCCTTCAATGGCAGAGAGAATTACCTTGAAGAACTGCAAGTCTTATGTTCACTGTTAGCTGTGAGCCGTACTTGTATCTCCAAGGTTAAGCAGGCTGCTGGAGAATGAGTTGTGTTACAAAGCTCCGAATCTACGTGTGGAAAGAGGGTGAGGAAACCTGACAAAAGCTACGCCAAGCAACTTTGTTCCCTTTCCTGCTGGACACTGCTTCACAACTTGTGCAGCTTTATGTCCTCTGTCCCTCTGCAATTCCCAAAAGAATCTCCTGGTCTTCTGGTACATCTACTTCCAATTGAAAGTCAGCGTCTCCACAACACATGAAAATTGGGAAGTGTAGAAACAATGTTAACGTTAACTTTCCCAAAGAAAAGTTAAATTTAAGCTTCCAGAGAGCAACAAGACAGCAGATGAAATGAAGATAAAAATAATACATTCAGTTCTCATTAACAAACTTAGAAACAGCTAAACTTTCAGAGGGCTATGTTACAGAGTTATTTAAATCTCATAGAAATAACATGACTACTAAATTAGTGTGCTCCAGTAAGTCATTATAAAGTCCTTCCCTGTGTTCAGGTGAACATCGAATGCACCACTGACAATCAAACAAGACAAGCAAAGGCATTAATCTGTTTCTCTTGACTTGCATTGGTATGTATTAAAGTGTTTGGAACTGATCAGTCTTACTTCAACTAGTAATTTAGACATATATGTATATGTATACAAACACTGTTTTAGATTTACATATATGAAGTATAAGTGTTTGTTTTCAATTTTCAATTCTCCYAATTTTATATTTTGCATTCCAAATTTTTAATCCAATCATGCTATTACTAGAGTCTTGATTCCTAATGACTGATGATCCACTATAGGATTAACAAAGATATTTGTCTTGAATTTCTTCTATATCTTTCTGGGACTCTTGTTACCATGGAGTAATCTAACCCCTCTCTCCTATGTGCTTCTGAATGGCACACACAAAAACAACAGGAACCATAGATGTAATCAGTTTTGTTTATTTTGTTTTTTCCCTCAGATTTAGAAAATGCAGAAGTCTGAAAAGTGTAGTTTTCAGGTCKTCTTAGTGCACTGCTCTACCACTAGTTTCCTCCGTGGATACTCTGCAGACAATTGGTTTCTCATTCCTTACAGACAAAAAAACATTTAGTAAAGCTCTTTGGACAATTTGAAATGCCCAACATTTCTATAAGATTCTGGAGTTCAGCAGTCTAGGGAAAATAACCAAAGGGAATTGTCCCCATCAAAGGCAAACAGATGTTGCTCTAACCTTTTGAAAAAGCCCTCTCTTGGAAGTGTTATAGTAAATATGTAAATATACTTTGAAATCTAATATCCTCCCTGAAGTGGAAGCCCTGGAGTACAAGAGCTCTTTGAGAGTATGTTTTCATTTCATAGGATTGTACATGTGTGGTACTTAGCTGGGACCTGTAAGGCCCACAGTCATCACTATCATGCCCTCTTGCAAGAAGATTCCAGGAAGGAAAGCTGTCGCAGGGAATGGAGATATCCTATTTGCACTATGTGTGTTTGCACTGTGACAGCAGCCAGAGGCCTCTGACCAGGAGTTAAAAGTCCGTCAGTCTGGCAGACATSATGAGCAGCGGACTTCCACTGTACAAAATTCAAAATCATCTGAAATGTTTTCTGTGTGCTTTCACACCACCTTCATGGAGGGTTCCTTCATCTCACGCAGCTTGTCATCTAATCATTTAGTTTCTACCTGCAGCAACAAAGGACCTTAAAACAAACATAAATCACAAATTAACAGCCTTATTGTCAATGAAACTGAACTGCCCCACATCTGCAGAGCACTGGACATTTACCCTTCCTTTGAAAATGACTCATCTCAGTCACCCCTTCTAGCCAATGGTCCAAACAGGCCGATGGCTCTGATGAGTTTCCCTGGAAAAGGGATCGTCATGTGAGTCCCAGAAAATGACTGCATTTTCCATCCAGAGTCTGACTTGATTCTAGGTTGCATAAAAGGTCCTCTGGCTGTAATGCCATCTTAGAAGTTAGATATGCTCTTTTCCTTTGGCTATGCTGAAAGAGGAATGAAATTCTTCTTGTTGTCCTGGAAGGGCTGTGGCTGCTGCTCCCCCAGACACTGAAGAGGATTGGGAAATAGGAGCAGCAACTGATCTGTGTCATCAAGMGATTATTTTTAACCGTGGAACACAGGTTGTCATTATATTTAGCAATAATATGTTTTCTGTTCTGTTTGGGTCAAAACGAGAATTGTTTTCAAGTTTCTACCTTTTCTGCTCATTGTGTCACAGCAGTAGTGCAGGACAAGATGCTCTGGTGCCAAAACAACAGCAGAAATTTTCACACTCTTGTGGGATTCAACAAGAGTAGAAGAGCAGAAACAGACACACTACCAGCAAGAGACTGTGTGGGGCTACTTCCAGCAGAAGCCCTCTAAGATGAAGGTACAGGTTGATTACCAGCTGTTCTCTGTCAGGTCAGTACACTGAATAATATTCTCAGGGGGTTCCAATCTGGTCTTGCAGTCAGCCATGCTGACTAGTGGGTAGCTCAGAATCAGGCTGAATGACTGAAACCAACCCCTGTTACAAAGCATTGCACCTTCTGTTTGCATTTCCTAAATTTAGGCCATGGGAGATCATAAGTTAGTCACTGCTTTTAAAGTGTCTTCCACAAACATTCCTGTGAAGAATCTCCAGGAAAAGAGCTGCCCTCTCTTTCAATTCTGTCCTTTAGCTCCTTCGGAATCTTTGAAACAGCATTCAAAGCGTTCTCAGGCAGAAAGAACTCTTCCAAAAGTCTCTGTTGTGCTTTACACCCCAAAATTTCAAACATCCCTGGAAGGGTCACCAAAACCTTTTCTCCTCCTAAATGGGATTCTAAAATAGCATTTATATCTGTTCATTTGACGTGTCTGAAAGCTATTCTTGTCTTAAGGGCCCCAGCGAAGCCTATGCAAGTTGTGTGATTCATCTTTATATCTCACCGATGTATCTGCACCAAGAGTATGGGTGAGCAGTGGGTATTTTTACATTTCACGTCTCTTYTAGGACCTGGCCCTGATGCTTCTTCTGAGTGTGACTGATATGCACCAGACATGAACATATTAGGGAAGTGCAAGAGTGAGCTACTCTGCAAGGGAAGGCGAGTTAGGAGCCAAGGATGACCGCGGGCAGGTTGGTTCGGTATCCCCATCRACAGTGGGGGAGGTTCACACAAAGAACCTGAGCAAGATGAGCAGAGCAGGTCTGATGATACTAATCAGGCTCTGTCTCAGCTCCAGTGATTGCCAGACGAGTCAATGGTGATGAGGCTGGTCCGAGGCAAAGTCAATAATTGAGTGTCTGAATCACTGTCTGTTCACGACTGGGTGCCTGAACTTTGCCACATCTCCTGAGCAAGGTGGAGAAGCTCATGACAAGACTTCTCATCATGTTGTTTTTTTTTTTTTTCCCTTTAAATAGAAGCACAGCAAGAAAGACTAGATTTACTTAATCATTCTTCTTATTTTCATTATGAAAAGGACATACTGACAGTGCTGGAAAATCCACTGGTCAAAAAAATGACTGAACTCCAGTTTTGACCCTTTGACTGTTATTTTTGCCTTTCTTGCAGTCATAAAGGGGCTGGGAGTTGAGCACAGGGGAGGAGCCTCCTCTGCACTGCTCTGATTTGCTGTGTAGAGGCAGACACCCAAAAATAATATTCTAGGTCAAGTTCCTGGAGAGGGATTTTGGGATTTTGTGGTGGGGAAGAACTGGCAACCTTGATTCTGATCTGTAAAAATCTTCCTTCACCCCTTACACATTTATTGGCTTGTTTTCACACCTTGCCCTCTTTGAGGGATTCTGAACAGTAACATGATGCTGTCTGCAGCTTCAGATTTTTCAAAGGTGCAGTCAAGCTTGGAGCAACCCCTTCCTCCCAAAAAAACTCAAAACCCCAAAAAAGGACTTGACTTACTTGCATTCCTAGATTTCTCCTGACATTTTGTTTTTAAAAGATCTGTGCCACTTCACGTGTATTCTAACATATCCTTTTTAACTCATAAAAATGCCATAGCTGGAGCTTTAACTGCCATATGTCCCATATAGACATATGAAGCATATTTCTTTTTTATTCATATTTTATTGGAAGCCTTACAAAGCATACAGAACAGATGCCAGTACATCAGATTCATCATGCCGAGCCTTGATTATACAGCCCCCGAAGCCCCAACACTGCCATACAATCCTTCCTCTCAGGAAATAAGAGCCAAAGACCATCTTTCCCTTGGGACCACTTGTGGGTAGAAGTTGAAGCCCTTATTACCGGAGGTTCCTTGGATATGATTTTAAGTCTGAAAGATCTTCATATAGCTGTTCACTCATCATAAGGTACCTCTCCAAGTCTAGGCATGCTGCTAAAAGCAAGAAGAGCGGTCCAAAACCAGGGACGCGCTCAGCCAAAYGTCTGCTTCCAGCTTAGTAGCAGCCTTTCCTCTGCGAGAGGATGCAGCAGATGAGGAGGGAGCTAAGTGTACAACTATCGTGGCAGGGAATACAATATCCTAAAGAAAGGATCCCGTAAGCTGTTACTGCGTGCATGGAAGCATGATGTGACTCCCAATGAAACAGACTTGTCACCTGAACCTGTCTCTACTTTGCAAGGAGAGAAAAAACCCAGCTGCCTGGGAGTTTGATGCTCTTTGYCATGACAAAATAGTAATTAAAAATAAATAAATAAAGCTGGCTCTCATTGGCCTGACATTTCCTCCTATAGTTTGTGGTGTAAATCAAAGCAGGCATGACATTCTCCAGAATTTTAGATTTATTTACACGTGTTTGGGCTGACCATGTTTACTCACTCAGGGTTTCACTCCACCACTTGTTAATGCATTTGGCATGCTCTCATGTAAATAAATCTAGGATTTCAAAGGAAGGTCATTCTCTATTCCCTCTCTCTGCAGACGGAACATGCCAGAACTATGCTGAGGATATGGAATGAGATCACTCAAGATCAGAGTCGCCATGGGTGGGTAATGATGAGGTTACCCCTATGGTGCATGTAGATGTATTCCAAACCCTCATTATAGTTATGATATGTTCATATGAGCACAACAAACCCATCTTTAAAACTGCTCCTCGATTTCAAATCTATTTGCTGCTTTATGGAAGCCAATATTGCTGTGATTTCTTGCTGATGTAATGCTAAACGGCAGTAAATATGGGAAGGGAAAAAGCTGGGGTAGGGGAAATAGCGGAATACAGAAAAGGGAATGCAAGGAAGGGACAGTGGAGGAAATGTCAGAGAAACAGTAAAACAGCACTCCACCATGTGTTAAAGGTGGAGCTTCTGAAGTCAAAACCTCTCTATATATCCCTACTAGGAGTAAGCTGTGCATGAAGATCGTAGTATCTCCATATCTAACCAGGCCAGTGGCTATTCTCTAACCAGCTTTATTGCACTTGGAATCAGATCCTGTCAAGTCCTGTTTTYCTTTTCTGATTTTTACAGGCTTTCTGTCATACAAGAGCCAAACTGGGATTTGTAAGATATTTTTTTTTCCTCAACAAAAGAGAAACCCATGTCACACAAGGCAGGAGATACCATATCAACCATACAAYACCTGTATTATTTCACTTCCTCAATGGGTCCAGGCCATTACTGGTTCTTGCACAGGCAGTATCTTGCTCTACATAAATATCACTTCTGATCCCATTTGATTTCTTTTTTTTTTTTTTTTTCATATTTATTCTGTCTTCTGGGAGTAAAATCTGTGCTGCTTTCTAGTTTCTTTTAACATAATGGTAAAAAGTTTTGAATTTATTTTAGTTATGGTTGAATTTTCTTTCTTCTTAAATGCATCTGGCTAGTTGGCGTAAAAATGTCACTATAGCTGGCTGAATCCCTAGAGCTTAAAAGAATATTTCTAGTCACAGAGGATTTAGTTCAAAATTTATTTCAGGATTATGCACACAGGGATTAAGGCAGAATAAAACTTACCATTTTATACTTAAATTTTAGAAACTGCTTTGAAAAACCCAGCCAGTAATAACATTTTTAAAAATGAAGTTAAAAATTTTAATCTTTCTAGTTTTACTGCTAAAGATCTCTTGGCTGCTAAAGATATCTTTGTAGGAATTGTACATATCTGTGAAATGCCTGTTTACATAAAATGAAAGGATTTGCTTAAGTTGTAAGTCGCCTAGCTAACTGTTTATTTGTTTATTTATGTTTGGTCTTCTCTGTCGTTGTTTTTAAAGATATGGCATTGATATCCCTATTTTTTTTTGCTGTACAGAGAATGAGTTTTCTGAATTCATAGTTCAAGACAAATGCTGTCTTAATCAAGAGCAGAGTTAGGTCATCAGAACCTTCTAAAAACCCCCAAGTTGATCTGTAGTATTACCTCACTTGAGTTGTGATAGCTCATTTGTTGCCCAGGGATAAGGAACTAACACTCTTAAGCACACAGATTTTCAGGGTTCAAAAAGAATGCCAAGAGGGAACTTTGGCATTTGCATTGATAGAGGCCCAGAAATACTGGGCTTTTATCCAGCARTTGCTCAGTTTCTGGCATACCAGACTAGCAAGAGAAGTCACGCCCAATATTCCGCTGCTCGTGAGACAGGTTGTGAGTCTCACTCCTCTGGGACCAGTATAATTTTCTTCAGTGATGCTACAACAGCTGAGCTTCTTATGTCGCTCTGTATGCTCTACAAATTTCACATATATTTCTATCTGTGTGCATATATTTTGCCAACTCTGTGGTCCTCAGGAGGAACTCCTTAAAGAGGTCCATGGAAAGCCCTTCAGTGCCTTCAGTGATCCAGAAAGAACAGACTGGCCATGCCGTTGCAAACTAAAAATTCATCTTCTCATCTTTCCTATCCTTCTTCCTCATCTGTGACATCCAATGCTGTATCCAAGCCCCACCATCTTGTCTCCAATAAAAACATTATYGTCTCTACGTATCAACAAGTCACGGCTTACACAATAACTCAAAGTCAACTATCAGAATCCTTTCACCTCACCTGAACAAGGCTACCATACATACAATTGGCCAGTACCAATAGTATTTACCCACAAATAATGACCTTCTAATTTTCAGGAATGCAACCTCCCTGTATGCTAGTAAATTTGACCATTTTCTCCTATGAAAGAAAAGGAGAATGTAGCCGGGTGATTTTGTTAGTCTCTTTGATCAGTATGGGCTTACAAGGGGTTGCTAATAACCAAGAAAACACAYGTAAAAACAGCCCGTTTCCTAGTTTCTAGTCTAGCACCCTGGGCTGCATTCGGCCTCCATCGTAGCTGTCACCCTCCCTTCCCCTAACCCCTACCAGTTCACTGCAGCAAACCCAGCACACCTAAAGGCCTCACTGCAAAACTTGGCTTCAACTGAAGTCAAGTTTTGTGTGAAGCTACCCTGCTCAGAGAAGAGGCTTCCTAATGGCTCTTTGGAAACCCAAGAGCATCGTTAGCTCAGAAAAACACCCCAGACCCATGAACACTGTGAGTCCTACTTAAGCAGCAAGCAAAGTGCTGAGAAGGAGCTGTGGCAGCACATTCAYCTCTTTCCTTCTGTTTAGAAAAATGCCATTCTACGAATTATCTTTTCCTCTTCTTAAGGTTTTAGTGAAACTCTTTCATACCAAGSCCATTCACTCTTGCATAGTTTCATAGTTTTCCCTAGCTGTGTTTGAGATGCATGCCTGGTTTTGCACAGGGTTTGTGGATATATCCGCTGGGGGGAGGCAAAGTTATTTTTAGATATATCCCAATGCATCATGGTGTTTATGTAGAAAATTTTAAAACAGTTGGTCAGAGAAACTTTGACTTTGACCATGTTAGCACATGAGTGGGAGCTGACTCACATTTTTATTATCTGAGTGGGTCTCATGTACTGGAACCATCATTTCCAGTACTCATATCTTTCATTTCTCACATCATCAGCTCTTCCTCTGCTTTTCTCTCCCACACATAATTCAATTTTCAAATTTCTTCAAATAAGAAAGGGGAAGAAGGGGAAGAAAGGACATTCTGTTCATTCTAGAATGCAAAATAATAAACCTTTTCGGGGTTAAAAACTGAAAAGTAGTTGCAGGGTCATAGACACCAGGTAGATAGTATTTTCCAAATTATTTGTGCAAAGGAAGGAATTTTAGCCTATGGAAGACACAAAGAGAAGTCCCAGCAAGCAGAGGTTGTYGCATTTTTGACCAAGAGAAAATATTTTTAAGCTTTCTAAAATTAAGTAATTATGAACAATGTTCAACAGAGAYTCTTTTTTCCCATGGAAGTATTTTCACTTGAGCATTAACATACCCAAGACTTTTGTTGCAGCCGACTGTGAGGGTGACAGAGCCCTGGCACAGGCTGCCCAGAGAGGTTGTGGAGTCTCCTTCTCTGGAGATCTTCCAAACCCGCCTGGATGCCACCCTGTGCCCCGTGCTCTGGGTGTCTGGAGCAGGGGGTTGGCCTAGATGATCCCTAGAGGTCCCTTCCAACCTCAACCATTCTGGGAGTCTGTGAGATAAGTAATCACAGAGTCCTAGACTTGGAAGACAACACAGGACATCATGCAGTGTACACTCCCACCCTAGCACAAGACCAGCTCTAACTCTATCAGTTCTTCAAAAGGTTTGTCTGGCCACTGAAATTGTCTCATTTCAGTGACAGAAATGACACAGTTTTCCTGTCCCGGTGAYTGACTGCTCTTACTGTTAAACTTTTATCAAAATGTCCATTTAAAACCAGTCCTTTTGCCATAGCCATCACTGGTGTAAGGAGCAGAGTTTTTCTTTTAGTATTGTCACTTATGATTATGGATAATAAACATTTTAGAGTAAGACATGACCTGATTTTTTTATATATATGATTTTTTATATAAAATGTTTTTTATCATAAAAATGATTTTTTTTTATATTTATTTAAAAAATCAAGTATTTGAGATTTCAAAACCTGAGATTTTTTACTTTGCTTTAATGGACTTTAATGGAGAAAAGCTGCCTTTAAGGTGTCCTAAAGCCAGTCCCAATAAATCAGACAATGTAGACTACTCTCACGAGACTACAAGGCGGATTCCTGGACCAGTGGGGTTTTAAAAAAAATTAAGCTTTTAGATTCTTATCTAAACCAATCTCTTTGAGGTTCACCCATCACTTGCTAGCAGTCTAGCTTTTTACCTCCTGAGACTTCAGCTTAGATCCTTGTTTAGGTCACAGTGAAAATGAGTTTGGTGGTTTACATCCTGGTGGACTTCTGTCAACATTGAAAAACCACCATACAACCCAGCACAACTGGAGATCTTTGCTTGAAAGAAAGCCTGGACTGGAATAACAGAAGTCACTACAAACTGACGCATAAAGGATAGCACTATAGTTACATGAAGAATTTCCAATAGCCCTTGACACCAAGAAGCCCAGTGCCAGACTGATTAATTATAGATTAATAATATAGATTAATGAAGACTTACTGCTTGTCCAAACACATGCAATTTTGATTCAGTAACTTGACATATTATCCAAAAAAAAAAGAAAAAAACGTGATGAGAACCTAATAGCAAGCAATGATGACAAGAGAAACCAAACTCAGACACTGTATTTCAAATTAAGTGATTGGGAATAGGCTTTAACATCACCCCTACAGAACATAACTGCTAGGAAAATGATTTGTTGCCCAAAATATTTCCATATGAAGATACATTAAAAAGATTGATATTGCTGGCCTCAAGAGAAATACAAAAAATTTTGGAAAGTAAGAGAAAATGGCATATTAGACCAGAATATGGATTTTAACTTTATCATACAAAAAAAAATAGAATACTGCAATTAATATCTTCCTGCTCTTTTTATCCTTGCACTCTCCCTTGTCTCCTTGAAACACAAAACAAAACAAAAACGTCTTTGGCTGCTCTGTAGTGCATAGACACAAAATAAAACCTCTTTTATAAACAGATGCTAAGCTGCTGAGCATGAGCTCTTGCAGTTCAATTTTGCAAACCGCAATGACAGAAAACAAAGTGAGAGTTTTCTCTTAACTCAACTGACAACATGGATTTTCCTCCAAATTTCCTAAAAGTCCACATGTGGTTTTAAAGCAGGTATGAAAAGATTTTCCTCATATAAGAATCTGAGGAAAATCTATAGGAGAACAAAGAGAATGTTACACTGGGAAATGTCATGCTGAATTTGTGGAATGCTTCCTTATTAGTTACAAAGTTACATTCCAAAATCTCAGATCTTAATAAATGAAAATAGAACAGCTCCCTATATATATATATGTATATAAATATATGGGGTTTTTTTTGCTAAAATTGTTGTATTTTATACAGGCTAAAAGCTTGTATTTTGGAGGGCCAACAATAACTAATATAAAACTGCTTTCTTGAATTTGCAGTTTGCCTGAAACAAGACTGGAGATGTCTGGAATGACACATTCGCCAGCATATTAACCATACAGGAGACAGTGTGATCCAGGACGTCCTAAATACGCCCTCCCCATCACCCTGAATCTTTAAACAGAATTTGATTCAAACAAACACTGTGGCACTTATTTTATCGTTTGCTTCCAAAAACAAAGTTTAAAACCTCTCTTTTGCTGATGTTATTACAGCTTCAGCTACACGTGGATTTCTGAGAAACTCAGAAGTTCATGGTCCATTATGCCTTGATAACAGCTTTCCCATACAGAAAGATGTATTGTAACCTACTAAGCATGTTGCTACAACAGTTTTCATGGCAAAACATTGGTTGTGGAGCTGGATCAGAATCCAGTTATCTAGTCCCCTGTGAAAAGCCCAATATCTATGATGGCACTAAAAAAAGAAAAGTAGTAATAGAAGCAAGAGATAGTACCACCTCTTACCTATTCTTAAAAGAAACTATCTTCCAAGATAGAAGCAGTTCCTTATCCCTCCTGCCATGAATAAAGTGGCTAAGAGAAAAAGGAAACCATTCAAAAGCTTAGAGAGACCAATAGAAAAATGAGTCACGCCTTAGAGCAGTGGGAGCAATAGTATGGAAGGGAGCTAAGCTACAGCAGGAAAGCAACTTTTCCAGAAGAATTTGAAAATAAAAAGGCACAAACAAATTCAGGAAAAAAAGAAATGCCGTCAAAGTGCCTACCCTGGAAAGGACATAGCAAAAGCACACCTGGTTCTGTAGGAGTGTGAAGGGCAGTCACAGGGACCACTGCAGCGCAGCTTTCAATGCATCTGTCTAGGAGCAGGGAGGCCTCATAGACTGGCAAACATGTACRTGAGATTATTTGATGAAATGAAGAAGTATCCTTATGGAAATCAGTATTAAGATTTAATAATTTGACCCAGAGTAGGACCAAGTATAGTCCTGACTCCTGTCTTGCACGTCCAGCACTGCTATCACCATTCATAAGACTCAGATAATAAGACTTTTTATTTTCATTCAAAAGATCTAAAAGATAATGGACTTAATTACTTTAGAGGAGGAGGCAATGGGAAGATTTATGGGGACTGAAGAAGAGAGTGCTTGGAAAGTAAATTTTGACACAAGTTCATTCTAGCCCTTGTGCCATCCAAGAAGGAACAGGGCAGGGAAACCTTTTGTGAAAGGTCCCAGCATCTTTTTTTCAGTATACAAAGTCATTTAGTTTGATGCTGCCAATCAAAACTGGGTGGACTGCTAGTTATTGCTGATCATTTTCTATTTTAGAACTAGAAGGAATGAGTTCACTGAGTATGACTTATCTGTGTTTAAGACATGGCTGTATTTCCCAGTAAGGGTTACTAAATTGAATTCTGCTGAGTTTTGCAGCTATGTATCAGTGCAGGATGGACAAAACAGTTAAAATTATCTGCAACAAAATTAAAATTGAATTTATGAAATAATGAAATAAAAGGTAATCAATGCAAAATAAGTTAATCTATTTTTTAATGGGAGCACAAGAAATCAGAAAAAGAGTAGACAAGTGAAATCCTTTTAAAATAAGAGGCCGTAGAAAGGATACTGCAGCAATAACAGATAACAACAAAACAGATAACAACAAAATAAGCAATAGAAACAAACCATCTTAGAATTGTAATAAAGCTCTCTCATCGGTGCAAGGAGAGAAAATGATTTTTTAATGTATTTCATGATAGAATTTGTGATGTTCTGTGCTGTCTTACTTTCATGGTTACTCGTATCCATCTCAGGGAGCCAGCTTGATGCATTTGAAGTGAATGATCATAATCCCTTTGAGTTCCGTATTAAAAACGTGTTGAAATCTAAGCAAGTCTCATAAAATAGTACTCTTAAAGACAGAGCTGGCTTTCCTTGCAAGCTCCTGCTCCTCAGTTCATAATGCTGTTGAAGGAGCTTACTATTTGATGAAAATTAATCAGAAACCTTAATTCTTTTGGGGCACTAAACTCTTCATAGTGCTTTTTTTTCAGAAATGTAAGTTACCACGTGGGATTTCTGGTCCAAATTCCAATTCCGAAATCCAGTTCAATATGGATGAAGATCTATATGCATTTCCAGTTTGATTTATTTTTGCTCTTTCCTATGGTCCCAGAATATATTGCTGTGCTGTCTTCTTCAGCTTAGAAGTAAATTAATTTCAGTAACTGTAAAATGTTCCCAAGTATGCTAAGGATCTTCAGCAATCTGTAGCATGTAGATCCTAAATATGTAGTTAAATCTGTACCTAAATTAAATTTATATTCTTTGTGGAACTCCATTTAATTCCATCTTAGTGGAATAGCCTGCTTCCAAGAACAGGCAGTAGGTTTAAAAACAGAGAGCACATTTCCACAGAATGCAAAATCTGTACACACGTTGTTGACCCAGGAATCTTTGGGATCGAGATAAAAGGGCTTGAGATCATAGAATCATAGAATCATAGAGTGCTTAAGGTTGGAAGGGACCTCTAGAGGTCATCCAGTCCAACCCCCCTGCACACGCAGGGTCTCCTACAGCATGTGGCACAGGGTGGTGTCCAAGCGGTTTTGGAAGATCTCCAGAGAAGGAGACTCCACCACCTCTCTGGGCAGCCTGTTCCAGGGCTCTGTCACCCTCACTGTTAAGAAATTCTTCCTCAAGTTCCCGTGGAACTTTTGGTGCCTCAATTTGTGGCTGCTTCCTCTAGTCCTATCACTGGCCACCACTGAGAAGAGGCCGGCCCCATCCTCCTCACTCCCTCCTTTGAGATACTTGTACACGCTGATGAGGTCCCCTCTCAGCCTTCTCTTCTCCATAGATAAATCCATAGACAATACATTTGTCAGAACCTATTAAAAGCGGTAGCATGGATTGAATTTTTGGTTGAAAAAGCACCTAGGCCTCTGACAGCTGGAACCTGGGAGGATATTGCAGGAAAGGACTGTACTGCAGCTGACACCTATTAGTGCCCAAGCTGGAAGCAAGTAGACGTAAGGGTAACGCAGTATGGAAATCATCAGTCCTGAAACAGGGGTTCTCTAGTGAGTGATCCTCTCACATGCAGTAAGAGCTGCTGTTGTTAATCTAAATAACCTTAGAGAAGGAGCAAGGTGATCAAGTATGCAGTTTTGAGGGGATCTCTGTTCATGGCTCGTGCTTTCTTCTCCTGAAGCATTCAGAGGAGAAGTCAACAGCTTTAAAGAAAGCAGCTAGCCATATGGAAAGAGATAGTGGCATAAAAGAGAAGCCTCTCTCCATCTTCAGTCATTAAGGAAGCACTAAGTTTTATGCCTCTAGAATGAAGCAGCATCCTGAAGACAACCATGGCATTTGACTGGCTTTGCTTTCCATCCAGGAATATTTATGGTGAAATTTCCAATTAATCCCATCAGTACTGGCTGCATGCTCCACAACTCTACTCTGTGTGTAAGATGAGATTGAAAAGGGGAAAAAAAAGTGGAGTTTACAGGCTTTTTCCCTCCACCTTGCTTACCAGCCATTCCTGGAGGTACAATCTGTAAGAAGAAAAGAGACAAGAAATGGATGTGCAACCACTGAGATTTCCTTAAGAACTACTACTCTTCTTACACAGCTCAGAAAGGTGGGAGGTAAATTCACAGAACATGGGACAGGTTAGAGAGAAAGCTTAGTTCATCACTGAACTGGTTGATAATAGGTTTAGCTTCATAAAGAATCTCCTGGAGCATAAATTCAATAAAGATGTATTTCCAGGTACATAAAGCTGTACATCTCTCAGAAATTATGTTATAAGGGAGGATATGCCATGTCTGCATTGCTAGAAAACCATACACATCAGAAATTACAATTAATAAAAGCACTTCATTCATGAATGCAGTATAAATACAAGCAAGTTACACATTGCAGTCATTATTTCCTGGTTATAAAGCAACTCTTTACTGCAAAAATTATTTGACATATATGCAGAATGGGCAGAAGTCAGAGTTCTGATACTTGGCTTTGCCTTTCTGCAATTACAAAGATGAATTTAGTTGAAACTKTTCTGCTTTCTGTGGCTTTAATGAGGACCGCTTGCCTTGCCTAATCAAAAAAACAAGAAGTATATGTTTAAAACCAAATATATCTTGGTTTAATGATGCACACAGGCAAAAGTTTTTAAGTGGGTAAACTTTCTTGCTGCATGGCCTCCGTGCACCTGTGCAACAGCTGGATTTAATCTATCGAGGACTGTATTTTAGAAGCCATTGCCGGATTTTAGGCTGGAAGCTAAATAGTGCCCCACCCAGTCGTGTTCCAGTCCACAAACTACTTTTAACATTTCAGTAAGGGTAGAACARTCCTATGCTGTGGGCTAAAGAAATCCAGGAATGATTTATGCGTTGTTGAGAGTTTAAAGAGAAGAAAAGAAAACAGTGAAATTCAGCTGACAAGGAAGTAACTTAACCATCTAGTCTAGTGAAGCAAGCAGAAAATCTGAACTTACCGATGAACGCGATGACTTTTTGTGCTAGATTCATTACAGAGCAACCGTGTACAAACACGATGCTGATCAATATCAGCTATGTCAATAATACGCACAATATTGTAAGAAGGGCCATATTTCCTTCTTATCTTTTAAGAGTCACACATGTGTCTGTGTTTTAACAGCCTATACCAGCAAATACATATATACTTAAAGATCAGATACTCTGCCCAAAGACCCAACGGTAATATTCAAATGACAGAACAGTAAGGAAGGCTCTGAAGTCTACAGGCTTTCCCGTCAGTGATTTAGGAAATCTATCTTTGGGCACTCTGTTTTTTTTTCCCTCCCCCTTCAATCATGGGTAAAATCCTGATACCACTGATCTAAGTGGAGCCAGGTTTTTAACCATTAGTCTTACCATAGAAATCCATCTGTTGAACAGATGGTATGAGATCAGGGTATGATCTCATACCTTCTCAGGCACGATATCAAACCCATGTGATCACATCTGGAGTATCTAGGGCAGAGGATCTGAAAGGGACAGGGTCATCTCAGCACCACTGCTTCATCATGAAGATGAGCAGAGTCTCCCTTCTGGACGTGCAGAAGCAAGGCTTTCCCAACGAGACCATACAACTGCTGTCTCACCTGCTCTAYGCTATCTGAGTGCTTTGTGGCACTATTCCTATGACCAGCTAGACACACTGATTGATAAACTGCCCCTTCTCTCTTCTTTTTGTGATACCACTATTCTAGCACACCCCATTGAGGATCCTTAGACTGAAGAATGAAACACACTAGYGTAAAATAAATCAAAATTGCTAGTGAAAAAAAGGAAAAAAAAGGATAGGTCATCCCAGAAGCCCTGACATCCTGGTGATTAAACATTCATCTATGGATGGGCCCCTGGATTGTGCTCCTTGTTTTGGGGACTAATTATGTGTGACCTGAAGACCCATCCTAACCACAGAGATTAAGAAACGTCCAATCCTGTGAGCAGGACGGGGCTCTGGGAGAAGCTCTGTTTCACATCGAATAGGTCATTCAAGGCTTCATGAAATGTGAACAGGCTTTTCATTTTGACGAGGGAGAGAGGCTGGGAGACAAGCTGCAGCTGACCTGAAGCAAATGTTTTTTCTAAAAGTTTTGCTGAACTGGAAAATCAACTTTTCTTAAACCCCCTAATCAACACAGGCTTTCATGTTAAATATCGATGAATAAAAACAGTAAGTATTGTATATTATATTCTTTAGAACTAATACTATTTTCTTTCTTTGATCTGCATCTCCCTTGGAGTTAGCTTTGCTGACACTAAACTAAAGTTTGAGCTCAGAGGTATAAGGTGCACCTAACCCCGTCAGCATTTGACCCATGGAAACGAGAAAACTTTCTCATTTTAGGAATTTACCAATTAGTTTCCTTAGTCAATCACAAAAAGAAGGATTTCAACCTGCATATAAATTAATGGTAAAACCAAAAGCAAATTCCCTGAACTGCAAGTTCGAAAATCAAAAWAAGCAAACCCCCAGTATGTGTTTCAGTGAAATGGCAGCTCTTTAAGTAGCCAAGGTTTGGGGTGAGAAGACGAAGTCAAATTCCCGCAGTGTGAGAATGTGCACATGCCAATTACATCTGGAAACACACAAATTGTGGTATTATTTGGAGTCTGAAGGTTTGGCCACAATAGAATATAAGAGAGTCTTTCTATCAGTGACAAGTCCTTTCACATGTCCTTGCACTGAAAAGAAAGGAATGCCAACACACCGAGTCACTTCTGCATCTCCTGTCACCATATTTTGCTTTCCCATGCTCATCTCAGCCAGCTGTTACATTGTTCCAGCTCATCTTTATTTGAACAGCTTCATGGAACTGCGGAGCAGCAAGGCGTCCTGTGAGGTAATTCCCATCCTGATGGATTGCTCATACCATCTCGGACATATTTCATCACACAACTTCACAAGCACAGACAAATAGCTGATTTACAGACTGACAGTTGGTGGAGGGTAAAGTCCCATAGTGCAGATTCTAATCATCATTTGTGCTTTATTTTTTATTTTCATTTTTTTTTAACTGGGTTTCCAAGCAAAATTCAGCACGTTATTTCCTTAACTACAAGCTTTCCATGTTTTCCCCTTTGTAGAAATTTCCAAAAAGCAACTTTAAAGCAGTTGTCAGCTTTATGCAAAGCTCCTTTTTTAAATGGCAATTCTTCTACTTATCTATTTTTTCACAAAAACAACTAGAAATTTTGGGATATCACCTTACTACAACATAAGATGGTCAAGTAGAGGCCACAAGATATTTGTTTGTTCTAATATGTAATATATTTAGCAAACTATATCCCTGAATGGCTTAAATATTAGTTTTTCAACTGCAAAATGAGACCGAGAAAAATAGACACTAAGGATATGATATTCTGATATTCTCTTCTCTTCYTCCTGGACTACATTAAACTGTAGAGCCTTAACATAAGCGGATAACATATTTGAGCTGAAATTTAGAATTTTAAAATCTAAGCACATCTTTCACAAAAAYGCAACCTACGCAAGACGCTTGTGAGACAAAAATTTTCAAGTACCCCCATTTTTTTCCACGCTGCTTGCACAGGACGGCAATCTTCTCATCACAGAAAGGCATCTTTATTCTTTTCTCCTGCCAAAGTCTGCTTAGTTATTACAGACTGTGAGCTCCTAGGCTTAAAATCTCTGAAGGGAGTGGAGCAATCCAAAACCCGCTTCCTATATTGAGTTTGGTGCAAAACACAAGATACTTAGCAGTTCTTCTTGTTTAAAGAAAACATTGATATTTGGTATCCCCTGTAAAATRAAACCACACAGTAGCAAGTTCAAATCACCTGAAGGAAGGAAATTCATCTTCAAAACAAATGACAGCAGAGATGGTATCTACGTGTGACCAGATTCAGAGAAAATTACAGCATAAAAACCAACAAAATCCAATCTGAAAGGTAATTCAGAGGAACAACGGTTACCTTCCCACAGAACACTGCCAACTCCCTCTGAATTTAGCAATGGAAAGTTTTAAAAAACACACCTCTGCCTACACACGTCTTAAATTAAAAATATTCACTTGACTATCTTTCTGTTTCACCTATACCACTCCTCATTAAGGTACTTGTCTGTCTTGTCTTTGGTCAAGAGCAACAGAAATCTACTGCAAGAACGTTTCAATTCTGGCCTTGCATTGCAAAATAGGTAACAGTAAACAAACCTAAAAGGAGAACAACAGCATTAGAAGATCTCCTGTCATACAACCTTGATGCTGGAGATGCTGTCTTTTTTCTACAGCATCATATTTGGTTCTGYTCTCCCATCCCACTGCACTTCATATTGCCATGTCAAGTTCTGCAGAGTAACTTTTGAGAGCATGGCCAGATGTTTCCAGTCTTGTCCAGCAGCATATCACAAAAGTATAGAAAGCAACTGAAAGTGAACAAGATTTTCTTTACTAGCAAAAMCCCCTCATGCCACAGCTGATCTGCTTGTGCCTGTCTAGAGAAGGCGATATAGATGGACAGATTCCAAATCAGTGAAGTTATGCTGGGGTCCGATCTGCTCACAAAGGTTTTCTTTAACCTCTCCGAAAGCGTTTTATCGACTGCTGTAAAAAAGAAAAAACAAAAACTTAATGCCTTCTGCTGTGAAAGGCAATGGAGTGTACTCCTGACACCAAGGAAAGCAACATTCAGTTTGTGAACCACTGCACTCTTAACTTACTCCAGGAAAACACTAGTCACAGCTTTGTTTCAAAATAATTCATCTTTAGGTTTCAGGGATGCCTTTCTAGTCTGACAGGCTGGGAAACCAAAAAAACTCTGAAAAAAAAAAGCGAGATAAGTTTCATACCGTTAATTCTCATTCCAATGGATTAACACAATAGATTTACTCATGTAGACAGAAGTTTAAGACCTCATTAAAACCTTTAGCTCAGCTAAAAAAGAAAGAAAAAGTGACCTTCATTCTTGCTCCAAGTATTCTTCAAAGGAATGAATGTTACATCTTCCACAGTTTTATTTGAGTGGAAGACACCAGTGCTGTTTGGGCAGTAAACAGCATTAGGCAGTGACTGCTGTGAGCTACAGCCTTAGGCAGCAAGAATTCCCTGTCTTATGGAAGACTAAATGACTATGGGACACTGCCAGCCTAAGAGGGCACAACCCCRTGTTATCCAGTGGGCACCAGCACTGCCGAGAGGGAGACACAAAAGAACTGCTGCGTTGTCTGGCCACAGGAAGGTGTAACAGCACGTGTTATTGAGCCCGCGTCCTTGCCGCTGGGCTGTTACCTTCCCGAAACAGGGAGCACAACCCTTGTGTGAAATGACCGTCAGTCTGCAGGTTACGCACACCTACTCAGGCAGTTGCACTCATGGTACGAGCTCTCGGTGCGCACCACAGAAGGCAGATCACCTCCTCCAAGTCCTCCCTCTGCAGGCACCTCTCGCAGCGCGGCGCTTGCTCTCCGCGCTCGGCCCATCCGTCTCGCTGTAGCTTCAGCTGACGGGTGCAACTCGTACTGGCAACCGCCGGCGCGTATCATCGCGCTTCCCATGCAGCTGCTCCYGACTCCGGCCTCTCTGGAGCGCCAAGCCTTCAATCAAAACAAATTGTTTGTTTCTTTCTGACCACAAGAAGAAGTCTGGTTTCATTGCTTGCTTTGGCTACGTTGCCTGGGTAAAAACATGCTATAATGCTAGGAACTCCACTCAGCCCTCTCTGGAGTTAAAGCCATAAGGCTGCAGTTTAAAGTTCTGACTGACAAAGCAAAATAATTCACAATGGCTTCCGAGGCCACAGCGCTCATCGAGTCACCCTTCTTGGAGTGAAGGAGAAGACATTCACTGAAGGGCTTCAAAGGATGGCATGAGCAGGGGGTTTCAAGGATAGTGTGGTACACTATGTCGCTATACTAGCAACTGGCTTGCCAGAGCTGGCTTGCAAATGGRAGGCAACCTGGCTGACAACATGGTGGAGCTCCCGAGGGACCAGTTTCCTCCACCTTCTGGTCTCCAGCACCCAGGAAGCACCAAGCAGCCCTATGGTGTAGGCGTACCCACGGTAGTTGTTCCTCCCTAGCAGAAGTTTCAGAACAGAAAGGACAGTAACATTTAGGAAACTCATCCTCCATGTGCTTACTCGTGCTGACTGCGGAAAGAGCTATTGTGGATCACCACCTTCCTCCATACTCCATCTTCCAACGTTGTGCTCTTTGCTTGCCACAACCCTCAGTTCCCTGGTATGTGTCCTCATCCTAAAGCAATGCAGAAATACACGAGATATGCCYTAGTGCAGGTCCAATCCAGTAAAGACTGGAACCAAAGGAAAAGTAGATTGAATGAGACAAATTCATAAATTTAAGCACTCTCATCTTTTGTATCATCTAATGCGAAGTCAGGGCATTGTAACACAATGCRTTTCCCTCAGGGAGGACTATGAGGGACTGAAGCCAGTGACCCAGGAGGTCYCATTGCTTCCCATGCTCTTTTCTTTCCAAGCTCCTTTCTTGCTCCATTTATTGCTCTTCTCAGTGGCCACACATCTAAATTCGAGCTGTAAACTAATTTTAACTGCAAGAGGCACGGGGCTGCCTCTTCGAATATATAATACACTATAGGAGCAGGATAACTAAAACGCAAATGCTTATGTAAATTTATCTTTGATTTTATAATCAATTTAGCTCACTAATTTGTTGCAGAAATTGGCTGAAGTAATATGCCAAAATTTTTACTGCCTCTGCCATAAAACTGACAAGCATAGGTTTTCTGGTTTTGTTTTTACTTCCTTTCAAATGCAGTAACTTCCCTTTTCATAAAATGCCAATATACTCTCTTAAAACTGTCAGGYTGCCATCAACCTGGTCATGATCCAGTGCCAGGCCATAGCCAGAYGAGTTACAAGGTACTTGTTTCTCTGCCAAGGAATACAAAGATATTGGCATCTTTCTTGGGGCTGCAAATCAGCTCCAAGGGCCACAGAATTCAGAAACTTAATAATAATTTCTTCCTCCTCTTTGTTTTTCGCCTTGCAATAGAAGGGGTGTGCTGCAGAGAACTGATTGTTTTCATTAATAGCAGTCTGACTTCTTCACTTTCTCCAGGTCTTCTCCTCCACAAAAGTTCTGGATATGGTTTTAATGCAGCTGAGGATACCCTCCCCCATCCAAGTTACACATTGGATTCCTGATGACTGGTTTCAAGGAAATGCTACTCCAAAGATCAAATACAAAGCAGCTGCAGACCTCTGGCATGGGAGCCCCACAAGGGCCACCAAAATGGGAATCACTGTCTCAGCCTAACTGGAAGGGGGTCCAATAGTCCTGTTCAGGAAAGGAAAGATCAGCAATCTTTTACATCATGTAGAAAGAATAGTTCAAACACCATGGAACTCGGGCATTAATCCCATTTTTTTTTTTTCGCATAGGAGGGACACTGGATTAAAATTCCATTGCATTCAAAGTACACCACCAGGTAGTCAAATTCTTTAACAGAGGTAATTTTAACACTGCTCCTCAGTTCTCTTTTTTCACCTTCTGCTTCCTCCCCTTGGATTTTGAAGGGCACCAGCCTCTTATTCTGCTAGTTCTGAAATAGCACCAGGATTTGTGGTGAAATCGAGTGTCTTCACACGGTACTTACTATTCCTCTTCTGCTTAAATGCGGAGCCTAGAGCCTTGCACATACAAACAATGTGTCAGAAGAACAAGAAGACTCAGTACTGTATAACCATAAAATTCCCAGTCAGTACAGCAACTTCAGCATACCAGTTATTCTCATACCTATTTATTAAGCAAGATGGTATTTTTAGGCTGCCAAACAGAGAGAAAGAAAGTTAGCCTGGAATCTAACGGAAGTCAAGCTCATTTTGATTTTGCCTATCTATGACCAGCAGTAACTGACMTCTTGAAACCACCTCTGCCCTGAACTAAATGTGACAACATCTTGTTTCCAATAGGGTAGCAGAAGGCTAAATTCAAGTCAGAATTTGCATCCACAGCAGCGATATAATCGACAATGATATAGTACATGACTGTACTTTGCTTTTGCAACATTCACAGGAATATAAAGTAATAAATGCTAAATTCTTTCACTGTAGCAAGAATATAGGGATATGCTATCAGTATTTGCTGATAATGGTGTACAGAATAATGGTATATAGAGTGATAACGTTATGGAGCAGGAGTGACATTTTTTCAGAATGACTTCTCCAAGGAGAAATATCCCTTGGATATTTCCAAAGCACTGAGTTAACTGAAACTACTATTACTGATACTTGGTTATTACCAAAATATGTATGTGCATCCACACTCAGTACTTGTAAATATACAATAAGCAAACAATTTATCACACAATAGCTTTTTGACAGCTTGGTTCATCGCTGAAATTTAGGCAACTCTGGAGTCAACATAAAGTATTTAGTAATAGGCAACAGCCATTTACAAAATGCTTTGGTAAACTACTTTCTTTGGAAAACCTGAATAAAAATTTTCAGCAGTAGGATACAAATCCCCARACTGTTAATGGCTGCATATCTCTAACGCTCATAATTCTGATGTTGTCATCCATTAATCMAGCACAAGGCATCATGAGAAAGGTAGTGTTTCCAGTCATGTTCAAAAATCAGTGACCCTGAAGCCTCTATTATTATGAGAGGGATGGCAGCTAAATACCACAGCAGTTTTATTTTAGCTCCTGAAGTTTGAGAGCAGCACATAAAGATGACAGTTAAAGTTTTGCAAGGTTTTTGACAACCATTCTGGAAGCATAAGAAGAGTGATTAAAAGAAAAAAAAAAAAGGAAAAAAGGGAAAAGGAGAGAGGTCCCACAGCTCACGGAACACACAGAATGACTTGGGAGTTTGTCTAGGTTTGCTCATGAAGCCCAACCAAGGGAAGGGCTCATGAAGCCCAACTCAGCAAGGGAAAACGATATTCAATAAGGGAACCAGATGAATACGCAGCTGACATGCCATCTAGATAAGAGATATTTACCTTCAGATAACTTCAAATTCAACTACTGAAATCAAGTATTTCCGGTCTCCAAAGCACTTGTGACTTAGACCAACATCTTAATAGCTCCACTCAATGTAGTGGGAAAAAAAATAAAAATCAAACAGAGCTTGAGATACCTTATGCTCCAACTTGATCTGTTACGGATACAGAGCGAGATAAGGTATATTGAATAAGGAAGTCCTCAGGCAATTTTCTRGCTATATAGCACTCCAAAAAAAAGTAGTCCTCTTTATTTTTTTTCCCTGCTCAGAGTATTTCATCTAAGTATTTAACTAGAAAATGGGATTATATTAAAAAGAAATTTCCAGGGACATTTGCACTTCGGCTGCACTCCAGAGCTCAGTGCAGAATATTAGACACAAGCTATGATGATGGAGAAACCAAATATCCACTCTTAAATTTATAAAGTATAATTACTCATAAATCTACATGGAAAAATACTTTAAAAATATTTCAGTGGTTAAGTAGCACCTTCCTTTCTGATGACATAATGCTATTCTTTATTCCAAATCCAACCTCACTCCGTAGTTGCTTCTGATATTAAAGGGGAGTCTAGTAGTATGAAAGAATATTAAAACTGATATAAAATTAGATTTTATGTGCTCCTTAAGGTATCTTTAAAAAGTGGTAAAGACTGTCTTGGTGTAATTGGAACCCAATTTCTTTGCTAATACATAAAAAGCAATTAAATGCTTCATTCATCTAAGGAGTAGTAACAGACTRGAATGATTTTTGCCAGGGAATCAGGAGAACTAAATGAAAACCCAGTGGATTTCAGTGGGTCGACACTAGAATCATTSTCCTCATCTTGATCTACCAGCTAGTCTCTCTGAAAAGTTTTCGTAATCCTGAACAACTAGGTGGACAAAACAGCACCCACCCCCTTCTGCATGCAGCACCCACCAAATGCTCCAAGGCTCTTSGTCAAAAGCAGAGCAAGAAAGTGGGGCAGAGGTGAAGACCTCTCCTTTAAACGCTTCTCCTCTTCTAGGTGAATGACACCTCATGTTAGGCAACCACTGGTTTTGTGCCAGGTCTGTAATAACATTGTTTACGAAAGACCAATCTAGCAGCCCTGTTAAGTAAAGAATTCATTCTTCTTAAGGAAATACCATGTGTTGTTGGATCTATGGACACTGAGTATGAATTACAAACACGGCTCCGGGTGCTGTATAAACACAGAACATAAATCTGGTCCCTGCCTCAAAGAATGTCCAAAGYAGTAGCTGAGAAACAGCAGGTAGATTCAAGCAGACAGTTAAAGGACAAACGATACACAGGGACAACAAAGAAAAGCATGAGGAATGTTTTCTGTAGGTGTTCTAGTGGAGGAAAGGCTCTAGGGAATCTCCGAAAGAAAATAACGTATGCCGTTTTGTATGGCTAAAGAAGAATTTTCTGAAATAGGAATAGCAGCCCTAGGAGGGAAGCCTGACAAATTTAGCATGTGGCAATACATATATATATTTTTAAATAGTCTTTTAGTCTTCACTAAAGCAGCTTGTAAAATGTCTTGGCATACCTTGATCATATGGTGATATTTTTTAATTTATTTGTTTTGACATTTCACTCTTTACTATTTTCACATTCATTAGCATCAATATTGAATCAATCTTGCTTTATTTTGGCAGGCAATCCTCTTTATCACACAAAAACTTAAAGTTTGCTCAGAAATGTCATTATGCAATTTGAGAGACAGCCAGGCATAAAAAGCCATCTCTTAGTGAAAGTTATGAAAAAATTAAATGGACTTTGGAAGGGACAGTACGTAAGTTTAGCTACCTACAAAAATATAGCAAACACAAGGAGATGGTGTGCAACGCGCTGTCTTACACAGGTTATTTGCCCACTCAACATTTCTCCCATTGATGTGCTGTCACTCACAGTATATTGATGAGCAAAGTTGGTCCAAGAGGAAGGAAGGAAGGAAGGAAGGAAGGAAGGAAGGAGGGAAGGAGGGAAGGAGGGAAGGAGGGAAGGAGGGAAGGAGGGAGGGAAGGAAGGAAGGAGGGAAGGAAGGAAGGAGGGAAGGAGGGAAGGAGGGAAGGAGGGGGGAAGGAGGGAAGGAAGGAAGGGAGGAAGGAAGGAAGGAAGGAAGGAAGGAAGGAAGGAAGGAAGGAAGGAAGGAAGGAAGGAAGGAAGG
>PTEX01000115.1:1728992-1841638 GCA_003342815.1 Eudromia elegans | reverse complement strand
GGAAGGAAGGAAGGAAGGAAGGAAGGAAGGAAGGAAGGAAGGAAGGAAGGAAGGAAGGAAGGAAGGAAGGAAGGAAGGAAGGAAGGAAGGAAGGAGAGGGGAGAAAATCAGGGTGCAGCAGAAGCACCATCCTTTACACACCTGCAGCTGATTGTGAATGAGGATTGGCTTCCTTTCAGAAATCCTCTAGTGTTTAGCTCCTACAGGCCCAAAGAGAAATAATGAAATTTTGCTTGTTCCTCTTCCTGAGGGCTTAAAAAATTACAGGATTTTATGCACTGAACCAATGGGAGAGGGAAAGTGTTCTCACAAATAARCGCCTTCCTTACATTCCTTCCCAGCACTCATGGGGCAGGAAAAAAAAATCAGAATAAAGTGCCTACCCTGCCACACCTGGTCATTATTAATTACATAATTAATCAACCTGGAAAGGCCACACAGGCCAGTTTAAGCAGAAACGTGGACAGAAATCACACTCCCTTTTTCCCTTTGGATTTTCCACTGCTTTGCACATCCACAGAACCAGAAGCTGGTGTTTTCAGGATGCGGGAATGGGCCAGTGTCAGAACTGACATATTTGACTTGAGAGGAAGAAAGGTGAGACGGTGAATGGCAGGGGCCAGTTAGAAACCAAACACTTGTCAYATTAAATAGAAAGAATCCTGCTATCTGCCTAAACTGTGCTGAGCAGAGCCTTACCCCACCTATCGAGAGCTTGAATTACAGGATATTTGCTATAATAAACAGGAAATTACTAGGGAACCCAAGTCAGGTTGGGCAGCAGCATCTCTCCCTCGCTCTCCAAGATGACAGTTTTTCCTCCCAGTACAAAGGACAACTTTGGTAAGGAAGAACGTTTTGTTTTTCACATCCAACCTCCTTTTTCTCCGTGGTCCTGCGGCTGGGATGGTGGGTGCTGTTATGCTGTCCACAGTAACAATAAAACCTCCTTGTCATGGAGGGAAGTCAAAAGGGTGCTAGGATTCTTCAGAAAAGCTTTAGCCAGGAAAAGAGTAGGCCTATCAAGGGGAAGAAACACTGTAGAACCCATGGAGAGTCAGTGTAGAGTGGTGGAGGAAACGGGTCYGATCTTTCAATCATCTACGTCTGCAAGACACAGAAGTTATGGTCATGGCGTCYTCATCTCTGCAAGGCAAAAAAGCATCATCAGCCGCAAAGAAAGAGCCTTTTGTCTGTCTGCAGGAAGGGTGTTGCACTGGGCTCCACCCCGCCTGCACCTCTTAGCTTCCTCAGACTCTAAATAATCACACTGCGTATTTGGAGAACGCTTGATCATCACCAGACCTCAGGGAACTAGAGACTTCATGTGTGCCCAGGACTTGTCTAACCCAGCAAGAAGCTGAACTGCCATAGCAGAACGGAGCGTGCAGTCTCTCAGTTCCTGGAGCAAGGCCTTATCACATGCCATGTTTTGTACAGATGAGAAGATTATGGCCACAATTCTCTTACAAAATGTAAATCAGAAAGACGACTAGTAGCATCAGTGGTGTTAAAACAGGACAAGGCTGGAGAAAAAGAGAAAAAAAGTCTGTGATTACTTGAAATGAGTGAGAAGAGAGACCCAGCCTGRGAGACCATGATCTAAGCATGCTATTTCAGACCAAACAGTCTAACTCAATATTCTGCYTCTTACGGTACCCAGCAGCAGGTGTTTGGAGTGGGTGTATAATATACACGACAAAGATAGAACGATGCTCCTCAGAGCTCTCCTTCCCAGTTTCCAAGCATTTCATATTCCTGTTGACATGCTCCATGAAGCCATGCAGGTCACTTGACTGTTCTGTGCCTACCCTGGCCAGCCCTCCTCTCTCCATACCATTTCTCCTAAGCTTTTTACATGGAAACACTGCTAGGCAAGGCCTGTCAAGCCACGTGTATGAACTGCACCACCACAAACAGGCCCTCATATTGCGTGGCCCTCAACAGAGTCCTCAGAAGAAGTTGCTGCTCCAAGTGCACCTTCATCTAGAAAAGTCAAATTAAAAAATGTGCGAAACAACTCAGATTCTGCTTATGATTCGCATGCAGACTTAAAAGGATGATAGGTAGAACCATTCACTGTACAACTCCTCAGTTACTCTGCTGGCAGGAAAAAAAAGCAAAGGAAAACAGTATTTTTCTCATCATCTCTTTCCTTCTTTTCACACAACATAAAATAAATTTAGCAACAAAGGTGAAATATGGGAAATATAAAAGCTGCATTTGCAAGAACTGAACAAGCCAATGATCCATCAAAGAGCTAAAATRGCCTGGAAGCCAATCACTGCCTTCCAAACTAAATACACTATAATTATTTTTATCTTCTTACTTAYAAATAAGACAAAGTTGTATTTGAAGGCATAGTTACTCTTAGGAAGTAATGATAAGTATAAGCCACAGTCTTAGTGCAAACTACTTGCTTTCAGAAGCATTTGGATGCCATTATCAAAAGAGCCTACATGATGCTAAAGGGATGAATTGAGCTATAATTGAGGGAAAAATTTGGCCTGGTCTCTAAGACAAAGTGATAGATCTAAAGTGATAGCTAGAGCTGTATGAAGCACAACTTTTTGGGGCTGGGGAGGAGAAGGCATCAAAATCATTAGTTTCCTAACTTAAACCTCCCACTGAAAATGCACTTTAAAATATGATACTAAACAGCCCAGCCATAGTCCTGATACAAAATACTGTACTACAGATGACACACTGGGAAAAATAAAACAAAATTAACATACCAATGTTTGTGGCTGGACCACTATACCATTACTGGCATTTTGCTTATGTAGTGATTCCATTGGTGTTTTGCATTACACGGCAAAACCATAGGTTCCCCTTCTAAGAAAAGAATTGCTTAATGTGCCAAATGGTACATCTGGAGAGAAGTACTGCCAGGCTGCAATGATAAAAAATGATGATTCTGATGCCTGCTGGCTAAGTTTCTAAATGATGATGCTCCTCATGATATTTCTATTGAGAAACATATTCTGGTAAAAGGTTTTTAGTCTGCTTTCAGTCTGGAAAGCATCTTTAATCTGTTATTTCTTTTATTTCTTCATTTTTCTTTTTTTTTTTGTTTGTTTTTTTGTTTTCTTGACAAATTCTTTAGGTGAAGGGGAGACCATTGTGGTTTTAGTGAGATAACTTTTATTATTTGCACTTTGCTTTAGCTTCTAGTTAAAATATTCTGTTGCCTTCCACTGTCAAAGACAATATCTTGCCCAGTACATGTTTGATCTTTGAATGGATAATGTGAAATGAAGCTGCTTTTGCATCATATGGTATTTAAGGTTAAGCATATATATCAAAGAAAACAGGTTGTAAGGACCTATGAGATCATCTGAGGCCAATTATAATATGAAGAATATCATGCTGCTACTGTAGAGCGAGGCAACCATTCCGAGCAATGACCTTGTCCACTTCTGGGGGAGACTTTGCACAAATCAAAGTGTTACAGGCAGTGAGAATCCTGCTCGGGGACCTGTGTGACCTTGATCTACTGTAACAAGGCTCTGCATGACTGAAATGCTCCGATTGTGCAAATTCCAGTGGAGACACCAGGAATAACACAGTTAAAAACTGAAGGTTCTAGCTTCATTCGTTTCAAACTAGGCCTTCTTTCCAAAGATGTTTGGTTCCTGACATTTTTCCAGAGGAAGGAAACAAGAGCGTGTCCCCTCTTTCATGCATTTTAGACTCAGGGGCTCAAGTTTGTATGGAACGACCCAAGCAGTGTTCAGAGTTGCTGTGCTGAAGTCCAATGATCTAAAACTTCTTATTAACTTCTTTTAGTAGAAGTGACATTAAAAAAAAAAATAAAAAGAGCTGGAAAAGCAGCTAATGCAGCAAGGCACACAATTCATTAATTTTAGGTTCAAGACCTGTCTGCCCCAGCAGCCAAGAGGGGACACACAGACTCCTGGGAGCAGGACTCGGTGTTGCTAAAGCTGTGCCAAACCATCCGAGTGCACAACTGCACAAATTCCAGCAGTTTCAGGAGCCGAAGGAGCTCTCTGGTTTTGAGGTTTGTAACTGTCCCTACAATACAAAAGGCAATCCAAAGAATACGGATAAGGCTTTTCCACTGAAGGTGGAT
The DNA here is from genome assembly GCA_003342815.1 of Eudromia elegans. Classification (NCBI taxonomy): domain Eukaryota; kingdom Metazoa; phylum Chordata; class Aves; order Tinamiformes; family Tinamidae; genus Eudromia; species Eudromia elegans. The sequence continues at coordinate 1,837,545 of PTEX01000115.1, read as the reverse complement.
GATTTTCCAAGTGAACACTTGCCCTGATTTCATGGTTCTAGGCATGCTCTCTACACTGTTTGGCAAGAGATAGTTTCCAAACTATTGCTGTAAAGGCACTTGTAGCTGGTCTGCAGTAATCTCTGGACTGTATTAAACACTCAGCAGGATGTTCAGTTCTGCTGGGTAGATAAACTAGTCTAATCTTTTACTAGTTAATCATCATAGTATTAACGAATGCTGAAAATAAGGATTAATCCAATATTGATCTTTGTCAGAATCTTCCTTCTCTTCTTCCCCACTTGGACATGTTTTCAGGCATCCCGGGAAGCCCCTACGTTTAATAATGTGACTACTGTAGATTGCGTTGGCGTTTAAGAGGGCTGCCTCACCAAAAAAGAAAAAAAAAAAAGGAACTTTGCAAGAAAGCCATGAAGACTGCAAGCCATGAAGCCAGACTGAAGCCATGAAGTCAAGATCAGCAAGCAGGAATTTTACTCATCCTTGCTCCAAATATAGTGACAAATATTTTGTCTTATATATCAGTTCCATTATTTTAATAAAGGACAGATTTTTACGTACCAGGTGGTAGTTTTCAGGATCACTCTCTAGCTCCTTCCTGAAAAATTATGCTTGAAAATTGATCTTATTAGGTTATTTCCCTTCTCCAACACAGAATATTAATGGTAATTTGAAAAAGATGCCTTTCTACAAGCAAATGGGGAGTATCTATATTCAGATAGAAGCCACAAAGATTTTAGAACAGCTTTTGGACTAACGCTATTTATTTACGTTTAATGTTCAAAACTGTGATATATTTTATTGGACAATCAACTCTGAAATATTTCCAGTGGCATTTAACACAGATCTCTTATTCTAGCATCAGATCAAACATCTACAAGTAGGCCTATCAAGACTGTATCATGAATTTCTGCTTTGCTTATTTTTATGCAGTGAAAACACTGTCCTTCCTTAAAAATAACACAAAAGAATAAAGTTCACAGTGAAAATAGATGTGGCATGGTTTCATCCCGTGATAATGTAATAGTTCCTTAATATTTAACTTTTATAATAACAGTTAAATTAGATACATGCTTTCATATCCATAAACCATTCCAAGCCTTACCGTTTCACAGATGGTGGAGACAAAGATGAAGTGACTGCCCGAAAGTAACACAGGAAGCCTGTGGCAAAGCCAAGAACTGATCCAAGAACTCCTGATTTCTATCCAGTGTCTGAACCACAAGACTACTGTGTTTTCCAATGGGTATTATTATTTGGTACCTGTATATATTGTCTTCACCATGCTCTGCTAAAAGAGCTCTCAACACCGTTAGAAAACACCTATCCTTATCTCCTATAATTCCCCAAGTCTGGCTTCACTGTCCTTTACTCCCTGAACCTTAAACATGGTCAAGGAGCAACCCTGAACACGGTCAAGGAGCAACCCTTCTCCAGCATCACTCCCAAACGCCCAGCAGTGACAGCTCACCCTTCCTCAGTGCGGCTCCGCTCCTGCCTCCTCCCAAACTCTTGAACTCATCTGCCTCACGATCCATTAATCTGGCAGAATCTGCCTAAATCTGKCAGGAGAGCTGCTGACCTCTGTGTGTGACACGTGAGGCATCCCTGCCCATTGCCGGCCCAAAGCTGCTCAGGGCTTGGAGCCCTTTCCCGGCTGATCCCGGGACACACGGTACGCAGCGACCCTCGCGATCAGCACCTTCGTCCAGCTGGCTCTGCCTGCAGTCGGGGGCTGCTGGCACCGTAAATCTCTTCCTGAAATCCTAAGAGCAAATATATGTTCACAGAACTTAAATTCCAGGGAAGAAAAAGCCAAAGCCTTCACCTTTTACATGAAAAATGAGTACATGAAAAATGAGAGACTGTAAGGGAGGGAGTCAGAAAAATACAATCRGAAGTTAACCACTTAATGTTACGCCCTGAGGTAATGATGGGAAATAAATAGACATTTGTGTCTTTGAAAGCCTCCCTGAAGTGACTTCTCTAGAACTGCAAAGGAAGCACCAAAAACAAAATTCAGAAATCCATGCTACCTTATTCTGGCATGGATCATTGCAAAACAGCTTTCAGCACCTCATAGTCCAAACATGGATCACTTTGATTTTTTTTTCTAAGTGAAAAGGAATTGTAGCAGTTTAGAAGCCATAAAATCCAGTTTCCACAAATGTGCTAAAATTGCACAGAGAAAATATAAAACTTCAGAAATGTTTGCATAGAGAAATAAATGAATAGGGAATATTATAGCATATATAAAATTATTTGTAAAAAATCATAATTAGGTCCCTTCTAAAATTTCCTTAATTTACACACATGCATATGCTTATTGTTCCATAAACCAATTCATTCAGATTTGTTTCTATTAACTAGATCCCATAACTTACTGAAAATGAAAAGTTGGATTCTGTCACTGGATGGCAGGCAACTTGTGATTAACAAGAGTTTTTGGAACTGAAAACTTCCTGACTAACCATGGAAAAACACTTATTGATCATTCTAGTTCTGTGCCCTCCCATTCCTGAAAGAAGGCACATAAAAACATGCATGTGTTTACAGCAGTTAGAAAGGAAGTGGTAGAAAGAATGACTCTAGCACTGTCCTATTCAAAATTATTTCCTGGCTCTCTCTGCATCCACCGATGGTCGAACTGAATCTGTGTGAAGCGTTATCTTTGCTAAACTCCTCAAAAATATCAAAGACTTAGCTATTTCTGAACAAAATTAGGTCAAAATGTATCTATATCAAGAATACCACAATCTCTTTCCTTATGTATCAGAAGGAGCTAGCAACTCTGAATTGATGTTTTTAGAGGCAATGGCCTCACATTGCACCAGGGGAAGTTCAGGTTAGATATTAGGAATTATTTCTATATGGAAAGAGTGGTGAAGCCTTGGACCAGCCTGCCCAGGGAAGTGGTGAAGTCCCTGCCCCTGGCAGTGTTCAAGATATGTGCAGATGAGGGACCTTTAGCAGACATGGTTTAGCAGGCAGGGTGGTGAAGGGCTTGCGGTKGGGCTCTATCATCTTGAAGGTCTCTTCTGACCATAGTGATTCTATGATTCCACCAGGAATCTATAGAGATCATTTCATGGGCAGCTTGTTATAATACTAATAATTTATGCCTCCTTCCTCCAGCTCCCGCAGGAAAGTGAGGAAGCTGTGGGACAGCCCTGTCCCTCCTAAATATGAAGTGGCTCAGATGCTCGGCTCATGATTAAAATGAGAATAGCCAAGAAGCTGAGCAGTTTCTGTGAGGGCTCCTCATACTAGTGAATGAAATAGAAGGTGCCTGTTTCTTATGCTGAGATGGATAGCTGCTATTTTTGTGGTTTGAAACATATCAAACTAGAATCCAAAAAGAACAAAAATAGTGGTAAAAACAGGTAATAAATAAATGGAGGTATGCGACTGTGAGGGAGGAAGCCTTGGAGTCCAGTGAATGGTCAGTGGATTGTGTCTTCAAGAAGAAATGACGCTTATCTTCCCTCCATACCAGCTTCTACACAAGGCTCTTCTCATCTCCAACAAATTCTTCACAGCAAYAAAATGTCCTTGGCATGACCCTTGTTTCCAGCTAGTAAAGCTCTCCTCTGTCTCCCCCATTCCCTCAAAAGGCATCAGTTTTCTATTTTAAAAATATCTGGTCACCCTATCTCAGCTGCATKATAAACAAAGACAAACAAAACAACCCAAAACAGTTTTAAGTGTGTGGAACAAGAACAAAACACTTCAAACSCAAAGAAGTTTCCAATAAGTCACTCATTGAAATTCAGGAAGGAAAAACCCCAAAGGGTAAAAATACCCCCACGTATCCAAGTTCTCTGAGGCCATTTCTTTCCCTCATCTGTGTTCCATCATCTTCTTCCTTATCCAAAAAACTTGTGGTGTCCGTGGGAGTATGAAAAAACATTGGTGTGACCACCAAAAGGAACTCTCTGTCTGGCAGCATAAAGCCACGCGTTATCCAGCCTCCAGGAACTCAGTCTTGCTTCGACAGTCATAAATATTCTCTAATGACAAAGCAAAGGGTAGTCATTCATTCAGACTGAATAATACTTTAAAACCTTGAAAAGCACACTAGGATCTGTGCTCTGGCCCCAGGCAGAATCCGAGATCCTTGGGAAACACCCTCTGGTTGCTCTTGCACGAGGATTACGGGCAGCAGAATACCCAGAAGTACCCACGTCCAGCTAGGAGGCAACCCAGGCAGAAAAGATTATTTAGCTTCTCTGTTTCAAGGATACTAACTCACCTGGTGATCATTAAATCTATCTGAGAATGCTACGAATCTCTACAGTTCTCACAATTCCTGTTTTGCGAGGATACTTTATCCTTCATTGTTAGCCTCGCTGAACCCTTAATATTCATAAGAAACAAGTCATCACACCATGTAAATACAGTTTCACAGGGCAATAAATTGAAATACTTCATCAGTGAGAGTGAACAATCGGCCCTGACCAAATGACACATCCAGACTGAAGTTGAAGGCAGGATCCAAGCACTGGCTATGTGACCAATGATAGCTAGTGCCTACGATTAAAGTTTACCCAAAATAGTCAGGTCACTYTTTTAGATTCACACTTCCTTTCCACATGTTCAAGATAAAACCTTTAGATAAAAGTTTTTAAAGAAGAGAGAGGGAGTGGTGTAAGGGAAGACTCATTGCAATTTTTAACTGTACTCTGCATTGCAAAACCAGATATAATTGTCAAGAGACACCTTGTTGAATAAATATTATGCTTGTGCAAACTATAGTTTCATGAAATGATCAGCAATGTAAGTCATAAAGATTCTTGGCAAAAATCACAGATGAAGCAAATATGACCACCTTTCATTTAAATAGGAAAAAAAAAAGATCTAATACTGACATAGTCTCCACCTTTGGCCTCCTCTTCCACTTCCCATCAAAGTAGTCAGTAATATGCTTACCAACTAATCAACAACTTTACACTTAACCTGCATACCTTATCCTTTATGGGCAGTCTTCTAAATTAAATGTTGCCAATCAAGGCACATGTAATAAAACTGACCTGGTTATTAGTCAGTGTAGTTTTAGAATTATATTTACATTTCTTCCTTTGAGAATGTCACTGCCTGTTGACATAATGGAGGCCAAGCATGCATTTATGGTGCATGATATCATTGTGCGGCTAATAGAGGGAGTTTACTTACTCCACAGATGACTGCTGCAAGAGAATGCAATTGCTCAATAATGCGTCCGTGTGCCCATGGGAAGGCTCTAAGTCATTTGAGACCTGTATTGGTAACTTGCCAGAGACCCAAACACTGCCCCTCATTTGCACGAAATGGAAGAACTGCGGCCATCTTCCTCAAAAAGMGTAAGTGGAGTGAGGGCGGAAGTCATGAAAAGCCCCAAGGCTTTTCCAAAATTCAAAAACTGGTTAGACACCCAGCTAATATGTATAACTTGGAGGCTTAGTGATATATAAATACATATATTTACGTATATGCATATATGATATGTGTGTGTGCGTGCGTATATATATATACACACACATATATGTAATATATATATATGAAATCAAGCTTCTAATTTCCTGATTTAAGAGAAAGATCAAGAGAAAACATTAGGTAAAAACAAAAATGAGCTTCCATTTTTCTTTTTTCTCCTCAAAGAGGTCCACGATGCAGAGGATTTTGCCAACTAGCCAAAATCTCTTAGAACATGCAAATGGCTGCTCATATAAATGGATAATGATATGCTACTAAAAAAAAATGTAATAAAATATATTTACAAGAAAATTGAGCATGGATAGAAGGGATAACTGTTGGCCAGGCATTGGAAAGCAAACACTCTAAGAGCGTGGAACTTCTCAGAGGACAGGTCAACATGAGCACAGAAACCAAAACTCTAGTATGTGAGATGAATTGCATCAAAGAAAAATTACCTCACTAAAAATTAAAGGTTGAAAAATAGATGCAATATCTGACTGAAAAATCTATATACCAACAATGAAATCTTTTGAAATCTTTGTAACATCAGCGCTAGKTTTTTTTTCCTCATATTGAGTTACAGCACAACATCTGACTGATTAAGTGTGGGACAAAGGCCATGTGAAACAGAGCTAAGAGCTCACTCAGTATTGCAAACCATGAAGCACAAGGTAGGATCAGCTCAATAAATTAGTATCTTCCATACTTTTTAAGAATGCAAAGAGTCACAGGAGTATATTCAGGTTGGTACACACCTAGCTTTAATATTTAACTCCTTTCCTCCTCCTCCTCTTGATTTTGAGGAGGCTACCACAAATCTTTGTACTTCAGATGCATGCATAAAAAAAGCTTGATTAGGAATTGATCTTTGTTGGTGCTAAGAAGCCAGTGGAAACTGCAACTCTTGCCAGTGATGAGACCCATAATAGCACAGAGACCCTGGGTTTAAAAGGGAATGAATGAAGAGACAGCCATGACTGCCTAGGGCAGTCCTGGAATTTAAAGCCTCTGCCAGTATATGATAGGATTTTTCCTAGATTTTCAAAATGGTTTATGGGATTGTTTCTGTCTATCCTTTCTCAAGGATAGCTCAGACCTAGCTAGCTCCCTAGAAATCCTAGGCACCCRGGACTTCTCAAGGCCTAGCTCAGAAGGACTGGCCATTTTTAGCATGAAAGGATTCAATCCCAATCCCCACATTAAGTAATCTGTTTCAATAAGGTGTATCCTGTCAGGATATGATTCCTAAACTCAGGGCTTGCGCCACAACGTAACCTAAACTATATATATATAAAAATCGTTCTATACTAGTTCTGATATTTGCAGTTTGTTTTTTCAAATGGATCCCTTCCCTAGTCCCTCCCTTTGCTGCTCTTCCCACTCCCCCAAATTTAATTTTTCCCATTTTCAAGTAACATTTAGAAATCTGCCCAATGGCAGGTGGGTGGAGGCGCTCCAGATACTATGTTTGTTGGTAGCCCAGCAGTTATTTGTGGTTGACTTTTTGGTTGCCCACAGGAATTTCCAGGGTGGTGTAAACAGACAGATGTGGGCTCTTTCCTGCTATATAGATTACACCATGGAGATATATCAAAGGAAAAAAAAATACATCTATGAATATTGCACTAGCAGCCACATTTCAAGCTCAGARCTTTATAATAAACATTGGCCTCTGAATTTATTATTTTAGTTGTTGTGTACAGACATTTATGTAACCAGATGGTTTCTYACTTAAGAGATGATATCAAAACATGACAGGCAAGCTTTTCTAATACTTMATATTTTTCATATAAACAAGTGAAAGTGGGCTTAAGAAACTCAAAAGCTTCTCCCATAGCATTTATAATGCTATAACTTCTCTTACCTTYTTTTCCTAGGTATCATATTGGTTTGCTCTTACTTTAGTGAGGCATCACACCCACTCTTCCAATATCCTTTGCCATTTTAACACTGTCAAATTAAAGGAGAGGGCTTCAAGGGTGACAAGGCAGATCTCTGACTGGTGCACATTAGCAAAGCTCTGCTYATGTCAGCAAAGCAAGGCTAATTCATATCAATAGAGGAATTGCTCCTCCTTCTCTTTCTTTTTCTTTTCCTTTTCCTTCCTACTGGTAGTATTATCCAAAAAGTATTTCTGGCATGTGGTCTTGGTGTGCCATGTGCTCACATGACAGATACCCAAGGGCATTCCTTCTCTTGAAGCGAGCAGCACATGGGTAAAATCTTGACTTGCTAGTTATTCTTACACGAGAATTGCTTGCTAAACACTTCTTTCATCATTTATTTTCTCAGGAGGATTTGTATATATTTCTGTCATTCTATTTTAGCCCACGGCAGGTTACAGAAGAGCTCTGATTCATGGTTGGACATAGATTATTTTAAGTAGAAGGAAAAAGGGTTCTTGGTTTTAGCTTATCATTGCACTGTCATCCTTGCGGTTGCAATCACAGTTCCTCTAACCCTTATTTGGTAATGTCTTGAAGAAGAATTTGACCTGAGCAGGAAGAAATGGTGATTGCCTCACTCCTGGGGCTTCGGTTTGTTTGGAGCCCTTCTTCCTGCCACTCTTGTGGCAACAAGACAGGGATTGGCCTTGCCAACTGCTTCCACTTCAGTTCTTTCCACCACTCCTTCCTTCATRTCAGAAAAGCATGATTTGCTTCAATAAAATCATGTAGAAAACTGTCCCCTCCAGACCTGCAATACTTCTTCCATGAGCAGTTATTTGAAGAGGCACTTTCAGTGCTGGGGACAGTGCTCCTCCATACATGTGTGTCCAGGAGTGAACGTGCTAACACGGCCGGTTCCCAGCCTGGAGTAGTCATGCATTCCTTGAACAATATAGGCAAATCYCTTCAACCACCTTCTTGGTTTTGATGCACTTCCAATTATTTTTTCTTTTCTGACTGCCCAGGGTTATCAGCCAATGAAGGATACTGCTCATAGATCCTTCCMCTCAGCTCCAAAAACGTTTGTTTCTAAAGCCCAGACCAAGGCCTCCTCTTGCTTCCACTTTCCCTGTTCCCAGCTGGAGTGCTCTCATCTCCCATCTGCTTCCTTGCTTCCCCTTACTGGCTAAAAAAGAAAACCGCAAAACAAACAAACAAAAAACATATTCCAAAAAGATACACAACAGTGAAGTCTGATCTAACCACCCTTTGGCCAGAGTCTTTTCAGTRGTGGCCAGCAATAGGTCAAGAGGCAATGGCCACAAAATGAAACACAGAAGTTCTACCTGAATTTGAAGAAAAACAACTTGCCTGTGAGGGTGTCAGAGCACTGGAACAGGCTGCACATGGAGGTTCTGGCAACCCCTTTTCTGTAGATCTTCAAGACCCACCTGCACATGACCCTGTGCCCTATACTCCAGGTGACCCTGCTGGTGCAGGGGGGCTGAAGGGACTCTGGAGGTCCCTTCAAASTTCAGTCATTCTGCGATTCTGTGACCTACCAGGGCACAAATAGAAACAAYGAAAAGGCAGTCAACCTAGCCAGCTACTTAGAAGCAGGTAGCAAGGTGGTATCTGTAATTTACAGTGCAGTTTCCAAAAGCCTCAAGACTGTTCTTTCTCTTAAGAGGCAATACATAAAACTCATATTGTACACACGTTCTTCTTTATTCATACTAAGAATCAAAATCTTAAAAATCTACATTTTTTTTTCTACTTAAGCTCTCCACTTTAGTTTTTCTTCTCTAACCTGGCAAAATGACGAATTGGGTTATTTTCAGTTTCAACTTTCATATTCAGACTGGGAATATTTATTTTTGCAGAAACCATAATTAATATTAAAACTTGGGTGAAAAAAAAATAAGAAAAATATTAGAGACACATTTCTATAGGGCTTAGTTTAGTGCTTGGCTAGACTTGTGTTACTATTGTTCCCTTAAGTGGAATTCAAAATATGTATACCAAATCACATTTTCTGAAGCAATTGCCCTTCAGTTAAAAAAAATGCTGCAAACCACTTTTACTTAAGTTTTTACATATGAAAAGTTCCATGATACTGCAAGTGGGTTACTGCAGACAGGCTTACAGGTCAACCCAAAATCCTTCTACCAGAAGAACCCTCTACACGCCGTGGGAGACGCAGTCCAGGCAGGGTCAGAAACAAGTCTCGGTGTTAATAGTAAGCGACGGGTTCCCTGGCCATTTTGGAGAGGGAAAGGGACCACCTCTGACAGCAAGAAGAGGCTTCAACGGGTAATTCAGTCGCTCGCCTCAGTCCTGACACTGCCAACAAGGCTGCTAATTGGTACTAGCTGTGACGGTGGTTTCTGTGATGTGGACAGCTGCTCGCGAGAAGCTGGACGGAGACCACCAACTCACTTCAGAGAGGCCACGAAACAGCCATCTGAGGGTAACCACTAGGTCGCTAGCAACTTGGGCCAGATTCAAACTGGTGACTCGGAGGTGAAAAGGCTCCTTATTCAATTACCAGTCCCCTGAGTCATASCATCCACCCTCTATAGTTATTTCAAAGTGCTTTGGTAAGCAATATCTGAGGACATCACACATGTTCAAAATGCTAAAAATATATGCCTAAGAGGGCAGGGAAAACATCAAATCACCCAAAAGTAAAATTTCCTCTTTTCTGTTTAAGAAAAAGAAAATTCAATGTTTAAGAACAGTTTTGTTTCTTATGAGAAGCCTTTCTGCCCTTTACCATCCCTACAGATTTCCAGTGTTATCTTTAAAATAGTAAGCAGCAGCAGGATTTAAGAACTGAATAAAAAAAAAAAAATCAAACTTTTGTCTTTTAATCAGTCAAATATGTAGCAGAAAGAAGAAAAAATATTTGAGGCTGAGGAYGTGAGAAGTGAAGGAGGGACAAAACAAAACGCTCGAAGATGGCGGCACCCAAGGGACAGCGCCCAGGGGTGCCACGCTGGGCTTCTCAAACCCGCACACGTGTTCGAAGAGGGGGCGCTGCCCTCTGGCACCYGGGGACGTGGCGTTTCCAATGCTGCTCCCGAGTGCCAGCAGTCTGTTTTTGTCACCTATCCTGGGACCCGACAACTCTCACCAGGGGCTCGGCTAAACAAGCCTCTGTTTTTTAAACAAAGTGGATTTTAACTGAGAAGCACCTGCGGAGAGCAAGTCTGCTGGCGTTATTAAAAGGGAAATTTATCCCTGTGGATCCTGGAGGCAGGGGGTGGCAATGAGAGCAGAGAGGGGGCTCGCAGGCATACGTCATACCTGCAGCACACTGCTATTCCTTTCATAAAACCCCTTGAAGAAATGCGAGGGATTTGACTGCACCCCGTRAAGAGTGTTTTTCCCAACGAGCTGTTCCCAGGGCGCTGAAAAGCTATCATTCATAAAAAATTATTGAGGGGGAAGGAGGTAGCAAAGGGGAGTTCAGAAGGCCAGGGATGCCAGAGGAGAACACAGAATGAGACCCTGTGTAGTGCACGCACCTGCTTGTGGCCACCATAATAGCTTAACTAGAAAGCTTAAAGTCCCAAACTGGCGGGGGGAGAAGGGGACAGAGAGAGTGAAAACATAATGAAAGCTTGTTCTAATATCAAAATCCGCTTTAACCCATGGCAGGCAAGCTCACGAGGCAGGGCTGCAACTTGGAACCAAGTACCAACACCACCAATGACACAGAACTAGGGAGGACCCCCTTTAAACACATCTTGGTAGCGTTAAATAGACATGGGCCTAGCAAAAGGATTCAAAGCACCACCACTTTATGAAGTATGCGGGCAAGAAATACTTATTAACAAATATTTAGCATTGTCCCATAAATAAATGCCAAGGCTGGTCTCAATGGAGGAATAAGCAACTCCTGCAGCAAAGAGCTTGCCAGGCCAGGCAAGGAGAAGTATTAGCCACCCTGCAAGGGTTTGGAAAACATACCCTTATTCAGAATGACAGTGAGCATGCTGTAATTTGTAGGACACAATTACTGCAATCCCTCAGTGCTTTGTAGCAGTGTTATGCATACACTTTGCCTTCAGTAAGTGGCAAAAATGATTCATTGAAACCTGCTGTTCCAGCTGAGAAGATCTGAGAATTAAGCATGAGATCTCCCATATGTATTATTATGGGCACTTTTATCAGGASGTAGGGAGGGAGCTCCTTTTATTCGACATACTGCTTTTATTTTCAACGTATTGCTTTTCTTGATATTTTTCACCAAGACTTCTTAMAGCCTTTTGAGAAAGCAAACCTCAGGGAAACAACAGGCAGGGCAAGGGTGGTGGTGGCGGGGGAATACATCAGTTTCACAGAGATGCTCATTTTAAATCTTCCTCCCCTTGCTCCCACAGTTTAATTCTTACATACAGCACCAGCAGCTGAGAAGTTCTCTAATAAACCTCATYTACACTTAATAAACAGGGAAATGGAGGCAGCAAACAGATCCCCTCCTAAACRTACATTTCAAGATAAAACGCAAGGCTCTGCTCTTCCAATATGAAACTAGAGCTCCAGGCTCTCCAGACCATCAGTTTTGTTCACTTTTTCCTCTCACCCTACTCAAACTATTTTCAGAAATCACTRGAAAGGAGTTATCCCTTCCTGCTTCAGCTAGTTAAGCTCTGAATTATATCAGTAACTAGTCACAAGACAGTCTTTTGCCAAGAAYGCTTACCTTCTCTACCTTCTCCCACATGCCAGTTTCATAATCTGCTCTTAGAAAAACATTAGCAACCCATTGCATGCTAATACTCAGTTTTGAGTTCTCACTCAGGTTGTTAAATTTATATTTAAAATATCCAAGGTATAAAGAATTTATCATAAAACCCCAATAAAATGCCTATATGTGCATATATTAGATTGCTCACAAAGAATAGATTGTAAAAAGTAGGCTTTAAAGTAGATAATAATAGTAGTTAATAATAATTCAGCTTTACAATATATAAACCTTGATAGCTAACAGTTGTGGATTTTCTCTATGCTTGCAGGTAGGACTTAATCTTTAGAATAAATTATATGATTCATATTTTCTTCCCCTTACTTCTCAACTCTGCCTGTACCTGTGTTATAAATATAACTTTTTTTCTTTCTGATGAAGTGGTGAATGGTAAAACGGTGATCATCCCCACCATTCGGCACCTGCCTGCTTCAGAGGCAACCCAAGTATTAGGACTCTGTTTGGGGTTAAACATGCCAGACGTATTTTATAGCTTTTGTGCATATTTGGATCATATTTTCGCAAGTACACGATAGAGATTGGACTGTTCATTTTATAACAGATATTGACTAAGAACGTATGTCAAAAAGCGTTAAGATATTCAGCAATCTTTTCAGTTATTAACAACAACAATAAAAACAAACAAAACAAAACAGAAAAACGATCCAAAGGCCTTGCAGAAGAACTTCCCAAGTGGGCAGACAGACTGAAACACTCCTTAAATGACATGAACGAAAGACAACCAATGGAGATCGGTGCTGTGTSTGAGATGCACAGAGTACTTGAACCGACTTCTGAACTAACCAGGGTGAAACGAGGCACACAGAAAAGGCAGGTAGGGTTGATTTTAAAWGTACTTGGCCTCCACCTGTTTTCACCTCCAACTGTTGCTTTTCTACAAAACAATATTAGAAATAAGAATTCTGTGACTTCAATGACTGTATTTTCTGAATTAAGTTTTGCTTTTAGGATAGAAGTATCTGCCTGAGAGCACAGTATGCTTCGTTCTGATAAACACAGTTAAAAGAAGCACACAGCTAGCCCTGTCCAAAATAAGGAAAACAAAGCTGGGCTGAAGTCAGACGTGGTTTTGATCTTAGTCTGGAGAACAGAAGCTCTTCCTAAAGGATCCTTTCTGGAAGGCAAACTTCTGCAACTGTCCGAGAGTCTTTAAGGATTTATGGAAAGCAACTGTGCTCCCTGGTTTCACTTAAAAACAAAGAGGAAAATGTGTTGTCCTTCCCTGTCCTCCCACCCCATATTCTGTCTCTTGCCTCGTGGTCACAAACTACAGAGCGCCATGCCAGTTTCTCATCCTCATGAATTACTGGATCTTATCAGAAATTTCTGAATCAGCATAATAGGGTTTTCCCATATGGAAACCAATGCCATCTGAAGCAGACATGCAGCATGGAAAACTTCCACTCAAATGCTTAAAATCTGGACAAACTACAGGCAACTGGAACTGGACTGTAACATGGAAAGCATTACTTAGCCCTAAATAGGGACACTGCTAGCAAGTCTGCCCATAAATAGCAACAAAGATCACCTAAATATCTTCCATATGTAACACAGTAGGAAAACACTTGACTTAAAAAGCAGCACGTGTATTTTTAATCTCAATCTACTGCAAAGTAATTCTAAAGGAAAAATTTTTAAAAATATTTTAAAAAGACTGGCAACTGAACTACGTAATTGCTTTGTATTTTCGGCACACGTTTGGAACATCTGTAAACCCCCCCGGCAGTGGGCAGCTTTATCAGAACCTTGGACAGCACTGACAGGACTCCACAAATTTGGCGCTTTCCCTCGTCCCGCACCCCCGCTCTGCACGCCAAGCGGGRCGCAGAGCCGCCCCTCTGGCCCCCGCCTCCTGCTGCAACCTCCCAAAGCCAAAATGATGCCGGGCCCCAAAGGAAATCCTCGGGATTTTAAGGAGGAAGCAGAAGTGGAAACACAAAACCTTTCCTTTGGGGTTATTCCGCATTACTTGGTAAGGTTCCCCCAGCCTGCCAATTTAATACGAATAAGTCAACTTAGAGTACTGAAAGAAGACAAAATTCYAAGTCTGCATGAAACTATGATCTATATAAGTGAGGACAAACAGGGGTTTAAAATAGTTTAGGCGGAGCAGACACATAGACACATTTTTATTGCTTTTTCAGTGAGGAAAAAAAAAGAGGGGGGGAATTGTGGAGAAGACTCATTACTCACACAACCCCCAAATTATGAAATCAAATGCTAAATAACTGTTGATTCTGGCACTGACTGCCTGTGATTTTTTTGCTGCTTGCACTTTAAAAGTATGCATTTTAAAGACTCTTTAAGTAACATGTTAGGAGAAGCAGGAAAAAAAAATTAAAAACATTCAAACTTACTTCTCATAATGTGCCACAAAGCTTTTTAAAAAGCAATTTGATGACAACAGAATTTTCTATCTCCTTTTAATACAAAAAAAGACCTTAAGAAAAAAAACCTGATCACTATTGTTCGCAAGCACTTGAAAGCAATAAGATGGTCACAAGACTTGATCTGACTGTTCTGCCTCTTTACAAACTCAATAAAGCTTGCTTTTTATGACTGATTGCTGTGCTGTATTAATCCCCTGGCATATAAAACAAGCCTCTTGGAGACCGGGACTCCACTGGGGGAGGACAGGGAAGCCGTTGTGTTCCGAGAATTAATCCATCAAGGAAAATCAAAAGCCAGCCCCTCACAAAACAGTAATCAGCGTGTTCTGCACTGTGAAAGCCCTGCATTTCCCATTTAGAAGGTAAATCTATTTACCTATTATGTACTGAAACACACACACAAAACTCTTATTTATCTGTGTTTGTTTTTATTTCACTTATTATTTATGGATTTGTGTGTTTTCCATTGGTGGGTACACAACCATCAAGTTAAAAAAAATTTCTCTATTCTAAACTGGTTAAAAGGAAAAGGGGACTCCCACTGCTTTTTCCACAACCAAAGTTCTTTCTGGATTTGCTTTGTGAACAGGATTTTAACTCTTTATTACCCTAAATGATTTTTTTTTGTATTTTTTCTTCAGACAGAAATTTTGTTGAATCATCCAACATGAATTTCCTAAATAGCACTGCTAAAATGAAATGTTTTAAGGTTTAGAATTACTTGATAGAAAACACCTTCACTATATTTCTAGGTTCTATTTCTATGCTTTGATTACCCTAAATAAAAGCTTACTTTTTGTTGTTTGTTTGTTTTCTTTGTTAGGCTGAATGACGTAACCCTTCAAAGACAAATAGAGACAAATAAGAATATCTTTTTTTTTTTTTTTTTTTTTCTTCTCGGGCTATAACTCTTTTACTTGTTCTTTAGAAGCTAGAAATACGAAATTTGAGTTCAGTGTTGTGAAGGTAATGATTCAGAACCAAAGAAAGTCATCTCTAAATCTTATGTGGCACAGAGATTACACTGCTGAATGAATTCTAGCTTGCGTACAAGAATTAAAACTTATGAACACCATGGAGAAACCACAGTCAGAAAGAATATATACTCAAGGAGAACCAAAAATACATATATGCTTTTTCATTCAGCTAGCAAAAGGTGCTTACCTGTACAACAAATAATTTCATAAACTGGCACTTAACACAGTTTTTATTATCCCCTAAAATGTTCTTGTCGTTAATAAACAAAGAATATCTTCATACTTATTTGTCTTTAAAACAAGCTTAACACTTTTCTCTCCTATCTCTTTGAAAACTAGAAAAAAAAACCCAGAAAAAGTAACAAAAGGAATAGTTTGCTTTTGTCCACTCTGTCATAATCCCTTTMTAGCTACGCTTGCTTAATGAAAGATTAGGGACTTATCAGTTTTCTATCACTGCCTTTAAAAACCCAAAGGTGAATCCAGTCCCAGTGCACCAACTCAATAATCCCGTCTGGTCATCATGGTAGACACAGAAGCCCGAGATCTTAATTGCTTAGCTATTCTCTCAAATAGTTTTAAGCATTCCTAAATATTAGTCTTTGTTTTTCCATTTTTACGTGAAGAAAAAAGCTGCAGAAGCACAAGCTTTGGCACATGGTTGAGCTGGTGTCACAGGGAATTTTAGGACATAAACTTGCATTTCCAATTAAAATGGAATTAWGCGACACCACCACAAACAGCTTTACCGTGACTCTTCTGCCTGACAGAAGAGAGATGAATGAAAAAATGATGTGCAAGAGCTAATAATATTGACGCTGAACTGTAATTTTAGTGTCGTTTTGGGCACGGATGATTACATTTCTCAATCAGCGAGGCAACCAGACGGCACGCAGAGAGTTAACGGTGAGCTCTTTTCCCCTCCTTCTCCCACCGTCTCATTCATGCCACATTCCACAGTGGCAGGGTCCAGCAACAATATAGGAGGGTCCCCAAAATGAAGAGGCCGGGCCTTCCATTCTTCTGCCTCTCTTGAATTAATTAACTGGAAATGAGTTTTGTCAATGTTTTGGAAAGGCAGAGGGGTGAAAAGAAACTGCTAGAATTAATCACAGTGAGAAACTACCTCTTCAGGAGTCTGCCAGAGTTCAGAAAACCCATGAGAAGTGCAAAATGAAAGGAAAGTGGGCTGACTTACCATCCGAGGGAACAAATAAAATTCAAACAAACACCCAAGTCTCCAAAACAGAGACATGCCCCAGTGCAAAGGAATGTAGCATCTGTTGCCACAACAGCTTCAGCTTTGTTTTTAATATACTTGTCATGGGGACCGAAAGGTAACAAGGTAGAAAAGACAATTTACTAATAATTTAAATACACAAAGGCCATGTTACGTGTTTAATTCAGTAAATATTCATGTACATCCGATGTTTGGCTGTTCTTTATACAAGTATAAATACTTAAGCACACTGATTCAAGACTAACAACTTTCATTTGTTTACCCCTGACACAACACAGATCTTTTAAGGCAAACTGCAATGCAGTTCTATACCTTTGTAGGGTCTTTAACAATAATTATGTCAATGGAAATTGGTAACAACTCAGCACTATGCTAGATGCACGATATCTTCCTACTAGCGAACCAAGAAAGCAATGAAGTTTCACCCAAGTGAAAAGTCTTTTTTTTTTTTTTTTTCCTAATTAGATAATTTTCCCAGGTAGTTAGAAAATTTACAGGTGCCCATTTGTTTGTAACACTGAGGGTAAATTATTATTTGGCAGTTTTTGAGAGAAAAAAGGCATAGTACTTGCAGCAGACTGGAACTCAAATTGAAGAAAACTTGATTGCCTTACAAAGGAAAACATGTTGAAAGAGAAGTGTTCTTTCGATGATTCAACCGTTCCTACTTGGTTCCTCCTGAAGGATTTTTTCTAACAGACCTCAGAATTAACTTGTCCTCCTGTTTCTCTACCTGTAAACCCATACTCTCGAGGACAGAGCTGTCTGCCAGCCCTCGCTCCTCCATCTGGGCAATCAGCTCTTGGTTTCTCTCATTTTGCTCAGTGAGATTTCGGATAGCATACACTGCCCACTGGTTCACGACTGTGGAACAAAGTTAAGGATCTGTTTGGAAGACGTAATAATACTTAATTTGCAAGCCTCCTCCTTTCCCTCCCATGCATTTTGCTCCCTAAAAAAACTCCAAAACCTCAAACCCAGAAAAAGTCAAAATCAAGGGTTTAGAAAAGAAAGACTTTTATAGGTTATGACTCCAAGCCTGCAAATACCTGCATGTAAGGTAATTTAAATTTAATTGACATATGTCCATTAACTTCAGGCAAGCTTACTATGTTTTACCTGGAACAAAAAAAAAAAAAAAAAAAAAAAAAGAAAAACAAATGAACTGCTGGAATTAAAAGGACATATTATTTCAAACCAAAATTACAACTCATTGAAATGTCCCAATGATGTTCCTAGTAAGGCTTTAAAAAAGAAAAGAGAAAAAGGAAAAAAGTCAAGCACAACATTTGCTGTCTTAACATTTCAACACTGCACATTCAAGAATAGGTGAACAATGTAAGCTCTAAGTCAGGTACAAGCAGAGATGACGACCGATTATTTTCACTATGAAAGCTGAAGAAACAAACAGAACAAGAGAAATATATCTTAACTATGCTAGCAACCATGAAGAGCATAAACCTATGTGGSAAACTCTTAAAAATATCTAGCTTTTAATGCTATCTAAATTCAGTTCCTTGTACCTGAGAGCTTTCCCTAACTCATCAACAGAACAGATGCTAACATCTCCAGCAAGCAGCTCCTGCTCATGTTCAAATGGGCACAAGCTGCAACTTATTCACCTCCTAAGGTGGTCCCTTGAGGCCAGGATTGAGGCACATGTCAGGGCCACAGACAAAGGATTTAAATTCTCAGGATTATCAGGCAGGCATCTTCCAAGCAAACTACACTGCTTGTTTTCTGAAGTGTCAGAGATGTTAGCCCCAACTGTGCAGCTGAAAAGCTACGTTACGATATAATCTTTCCCAAGTTACCCATATGGGAGGCGAGCCATTCTGAATCATACAAAAGTGGTTTGCCTGCAGGGCACCAATTATTTACTGCATGTAGCTTCACATCCACRAGAAGAATATGCATAATTTACTCATCTCCTTGACGTCTTTTGGGTTGGACGGTGTCTATGTATAGAGATAAGATACTGTTCTTATGGACATTTGCTGGGGGGGACTGGAGGGGAAAATACAACCAGAGAAGATGGGAACTTCTGCCAAAAGAATACACTAAAGGAACTGGACTTTCAATGCTCTTACAGAATTTATCCTGACTGCACTTGGAAAATGCAGAACTACTGCAGCAGGCATGGCACATACATTCTTACAAGGATTTTTAGTATTTTCACTTATTATTTTCTTTGGGTGTCTTGCAATGACTGAACCCCTTTTCCCAAGCCCTCCACTCTTTTCAGCACCAGCACCTTCTCTCCTGATGCACCAACGGCCAAGAATAGCAATCCTCATTTTACAACAGGGGAAAKGACAAATACAGAATAAAAAAGRGGGAAAAAACAACAGTTTATGAGCAATATGTAACCAAGCACTACTTCGATGCCGAAGGGGGATTGAAACAAAAAGCAGAGAAGGAATCAACACAGAGGACAAGGTTCAAATGAAGAGTAGCTGGCCAAACATCACAGGAATCGTGCAAGTCCTGCACTGACATGCACCAGGGAAACAGCCCTCCGACTTTCAGTAGTAGTTCATACTGATTTTTAGGTTCAGGCAGCCAGAACCAAAAACCAGCAATGGCAAAGCAGAGCTACTGAGCTTTCCTTTGCTCACAGAGTTCTGATAAAGGGATGAGGAAACATGCTGCACACCTCCTTCATTTTCAAATTTCTGACAAAGGCTGAATTCAGGTGGGGTGCTTACAGAGCAGAGACACTAACGAACACAAAAAACCATGTAATACATCAAAGCCTTATTAAGGCAAATTGACAAAAAATACCAATTATTTCTCGTTGGTCAGTACATTACTACTACAGTTAAATGACTAGACAAGTACCARAATACTTATGTATATGGAATATTTCCACTGGGAACTACAGCTTTGAGTATGTGGAAGAAAAAAAAAAAACATAGAAATCAAACCACCTATAAACATAATTTCACTTGCCAGCTCCAATGGTGAGAAAAAAAAAATGAATAATGAGCACACAAGCGGATGACTCTAGGTGAGCAAGGTCTATGCTCTTGGTCTCTTTTCCTAGGACGCTTGTAGGACAACTTGCAAATGACAGGAAGTACCATGAAGTTCCCCCGTGAATTATGAGAAATACAGTATTACTTTCTTTGGCTCTGAAAGTTCCTAAGATACAYCTACAAATTTCACTTGCATGGAAGAATATCCGCTAAAAAGGGATGTAATTTTCAACACATAATAGTTCTCACTTGCACAAAGTGCCACACACAGGGGAAAAAAACCAACAAAAAACCCCMAAAAAAACAACCAAAAAAACCCCCCACCACACTCTTTTACTTTTTTTGTTTTTGCATTAGGGCTTGGGAATAGTTCYGTTACCACCATCTTTCTGTCTTTTGGCACAAAACACTTCTAAAACCCATAGCAAATGATGCTTTCCCATTATCATATCCATTCATGCTTACATAATATCTAAGACATCTCCATTATCTTATGAACTCTATCATCATTATGGCATTTATCATTATTGACTACTGTAGCTGAAGCTGCAAAACGGTTTCAATAACGTTTTTATTCATTCAAAACCTCTTTTCTGCGTGTAGGTTTTTCATTGTAAATTCAGTCATGAATATGTATGATTTTCCTTGTTCACATGCTGTGTGAGGCTAAGACCTTTGGATGGCTGTGGGCAGACCTAGACAGACTTAAGTGTCAGCAGAGATTAAAGCCAGTCCCCAGCTAATATTCACATTACCCTCTTGCTCCTCTCCAAAGACAGAGACACAGAGAGAAAATTAAACATATTCTAGAGTCTCTAATCCTACCAACATTTTAAGCACTTTATTGTATACTCAGCTTTAGAAAGACAGCTTCTAAAGTTTCCATAGTTACTACAAATAAGAGCATGAGTCCATTTGTTGKGAGGCTACATAAAAGAAATGCAGCAAGCATGGTAGATTTGATGGGGTAAACTTGCCTAGACTTTTCCAAGATGACATTCTGAAGGGTCTAATTAATATTATGCACGAGGAAGTGAAAATTAGATGATGTCTTTCACAGTGGGGAGGAYATAAGAAAGAAAATAAAATCAATTTTTAATTTCATTTTGCAGGAGCTTCATTAATGGGCTACACGTGTTTAAGTAACGAAAACAAACATTTGTACATGTTTATACTATGTATCTTTTCCAAAATCCTTCAGTACATAGAACTCTAGTGTTATACAAASAATAACAAAATTGAAACAATTTGTTCTATATTCCATGCTTCTGTAACAAATCTTCATACAGTAGTTTACAACACAATAATCAACCTTCCCCGGATCAAAATTTCAATTGGCAGGGCAATGGAAGGGAGGGAGAAAGCAGAGAGAAGATTAGCTGGCAATCTGCCCTAAAGGATAAAATATTTTACTCTCTGCAATCAACATAACAAACTATCAAAGTCTAGGTCCCTTGAGTCCTGAAAGTTTATCCACTAATTGCAAAGGGAACATTTCACATTTCTGTTGCTTTATTTCTCACGAATCCTGCCAGAACACGTTGTTAGAATCAAGGGTAGCCACAGCATTTTRTGCGACGGATTTAGGAGTTGAACGACCGATTGAAAACTTTAGTATGGTATAAAATAACAAATGCATACTGTCAGGAGTCGCTAAACAATATCCCACTGTGGTGCCCGACTGGACAGTAGGACCTATAAACCATTTCCCAAGGAAAGTATCCCATCCTTTTATTCTCATATTAGGAGGTCTAATTTAGAAAGTCCATGTCAGGCATTAGTACCTTTATGAATTGTTCAATAAAACTCTTTTAAATCCATGGATGAAAAAAGTAGGCATAATAGTTATGGATACCACTGAGCACTGAGATATGACTCCGACTAGGCAGATACACAGCAATGCATAAGTAATGTTGAAAGTATGTTGGCTTGAAAAAAGCAAGTAGTAAAAAGTTATATATTAACATGAACTGCTGTAGAATACCAAAAATGAGTGCCAAGAAGGCTGAAATACGTATGTAGTTTTTCTTAGATCCTTTCTGCATTCATTAATTCCAAGAGATTTCTAAGCAGAATATTCTGAGTTTTATTATTATTACATACCTTACACACCATTTTTATTTTATTTTTTTAGTCAGGCAGTTTCCTGCATTGCATTTTTTTCATAATTATATGATTACTTATAAAATTCTCTTCCTTCAGTGCCATTTTGCCTAATGAGTCAGAGAGGCTATCACTTGTCTAATTACATTACCTCATGCAAAGCAGATTTTTGATTATTTTAACATTAACTTAATTTTAACTGATTATAGGAAGAGATACAAACATTGTATCAAGTAAGACAGTGAAAGCACTTTGGAATTCTAATCCAATGGGCTGCTTATGTAACAAGTGGAGCAGCTGAACTTCTCTAAGAGCTTGTCTGGAACATGTCTATAGGATTAGGAATCAAAGATAATTAAAATACAGTTCTTGCAAATTATATTTCTTTCCAGTCTTTAACACATAATCCAACTCTCAATGTTCTGCAGAAAAGAATGAAATACTAAAGCATCACATTAAAAGAATCACTTCCACTTACAGACTTGACTGGACCACAGTGAAAAGAAATAAATACTTTTCCCTTCAAGGCTTCCAGCCCTTTTAAGTACTTGCGTATCACAGCAACTTGCAGATAATTCTTCTCACCATTAAAAGGGGGCTCTAGACAGCTCCTGGCACTCTTGGTCGCAGTGGGGATCAATGGGCCGTGACTGACCACACGTAGTAGACATTCAGCATTTTGGTCCCTTGCTGCCAGCCAAATTGCTTAAAAAGAGCCGCAAGTTACCCATTTCTTCCGACGGGAAATTAGTAGCTTTAAAAGTCCTAGGAGTTGGGTAAGATTAGAGCAATTCCTTCCAGCTCCGCCTTTATATTTGTGTCTAAATTTCATGACTGTTTAAGATGTAAGCACAGAGAGARCAAGAACTAAAGCTATCCTCTTAATTTATTTACTTATTTTAAAGCAGCTCATTTGCAGCTTTAGAATAAAAGGTTAGGACTTGTTTATTCCTGACATTAAATTGTCATTAAAACAGAAAACTTGACAAATTAACCCTATTCAAACTTACAAAATATTTTGTCTTGAACTTGAAATAAAGAAGGCCTAAAATATTTTGGTTGCTTGTATTTTTATTTAGCTCGTTGCACAGCAAATAATATCATGAATGACTGCAGTCTCCGCCTCCTGGGTTTAGAAGCTAAAACCAGCCAGTTCCCTATGTATTAGCCTGGAATGGGAAGGTCCTTCTTCTACTGCTTGACCCAACTGCTGCAGAGCCCACTTGGCACAACTCCCCTAACTTGGAGGCCCCCATGGTGGAGATGCTGGGAACACAGGGTGGCATCTATTCCTGATCACAACCTCTATGGGTGGCATTTGGCTGTGGAACAGAAAGGAGAGGTTCACTTCTCTCACGGGGAACTCTCACCTGCTCCAAGAGACAGCAGGATGGTTGGACCATCCACCTCCAAAGAGGCTTCAAGCTCCACCACTACGTGGCAGCAAAGCTGCACTAGAGACGAAAGCACGACGGCAGCAAGCAGAGGGCTCGCCGGGCCTCTAGGACGGCAGGACTGCGCTGGGCTGCTCGTGCCTCCTGCAAGCATTGSACGTACCACAGCAGGGCAACATCTCAGGAATACACAGCCTAYAGAAAAATAAATGAACAAACAAAAACCTAACAAATGCGGGGGAAAAAAACCCCCCACATAGCAGAACACCATTCGCACWCTATTTTTTCCAGTTCCCCCAGACTTCACTAACCTGCCACTATCAGCTGGACACATTCCTTCTAGCTACCTGAACTCATGCTGGATTTGTAACTTCATATTTATTTGGTTAGCTGAATCAATGGACCCATTTCTTAAAAACTGCTATGTGGTACASCGGTTCCCCTAAAATGGGCCCAATATTCTATATAATAGGATGGGCAAGTATGTTTTATCTCATGTATAATTTTCAGACAGAGTTCTTCCACTTAAACACTTGTCACCAACAAATCTACTTTAAGACCAGAAAGGACAATTGCACCTCTTTTGTCCAACACTTCTGCACATGACGCAGACCACTCCAGTTCATCAGTGACTCCTGAGTCAAGTCTAGAAGTTCTGATTCATGCACAGGACATTTCTCTGTCTTTCTCTGAAAGATATCTAATCTTGGCAGGAAGATTTTGCTGTGTCCTGGGTAAACTGTTTCAGTTCATTATAGCCTGTGTCTTACCTCCAGTTTAAATTTCTTTAGCATTTGTTTCCAAACACTTATTAAAGACACATTGAAAAAAAAAAAAAAAAAGGAATTTCACATACCATGATCAAGGCTCTTAATAATCATCTTTAGCATGAACAAAACAGTGAAATTGAGGCAGGTATACCAAATTGCCCATTTCTTGTACATCTTCACTCCATTTGAACTTTTAAGCATACTTTTTGAAGCATAGACATAAAAATTTCATACCGCAGTCCACCAAATTCTGCTATTATTGCTGACTACGGATGCAGTTGCCTGCTCCTTTTGGCTCTGCCCCAACTGTTCAGAAAAAAACCCACCAAAATCTCACATGATGCCATTGCCCTTTCATTCCTACTTACACTCCTGTAGGTAGAGCCCAGGCTCTTCATTCACMTCATTCAAAATAACTTTTCAACGTTGCTCAGTTTTGACAGACTCAARTCAAAAGGTCTGTTTTAGTTCTAAGGCCTTTAACTACTTCAGTGATCTCCAGTTCCATAATATCCAACGTTCAAATAAAGTGCTATTTATTACTCCAACAATTTCAGTTACTGAGGCATTTTTACCTAGAGCAATTTGGGGATTTTTTCCCAGTTCACTAGTTTTTTGGAGTGAACAGATCACACAAGGCATCACTAAAAATAATTCTATATCCAGGCTGCTAACAGATCTTAATGTCTGCCAGCTAGACAACATTCAATCCATGTTCTATGTGTCTATCTGCCTCCTYTCCTGCTCTGTGGATTCAAAAGCAGTCAATACCAACACACTTCTGCAAACTGAAAAATTAAACACAGTATTTCTGTCCTGTCCAGGACGCTAGAGCTGCTCAAGCCATACTACTTAGCCTTAGCTTTGTCAGACATACTCATGTCTGTTATGCCAAAGCTCACAATTTTTTTTTTTTTTTTGCTCACAATTTTTTTTTTTTTTTTTTTAAAGTCATAATCTCTAGTTTGTTTTACTTTTTTCCTATACTCAAACTTGTAATACTAGCTTAAAACCATGGATATGACACAGTCAATTTTGCTGCTTAGGCTGCCAATTTTTTTTTAAATTATGACTTACATTTTTAATAGAAACCCATAATTATGAGTAACTATGAATCTGCTGGTTTCAAAAGAAAGAGAATCACACTTTTACTTTTGATCAATCTCAAGCTAATTCTCTCCAGTTACTGTATTCTGTTCTTATAGACCCTTCTATTATACTAATCCCATTTGAGTAGATTTTTAACAATATAACAGGTATCAAAGATTCAACAGGTTAAGTGAAAATAAAAAGTCTGTTCCTGTAGCCTACATTATTAAAAATGTTTCAGCTTATCTTCCGAGACAAAACATTTATTTCCATTACGTTTAACCACTTGTAAAAATTATTAAAACCTTCTGTCAAAAGCAAGCACTGAAGCTGTAAAAGGTGGTAGGATGGTAACTGTGTTCACAAACTGATTAAATATCAGGCAAACATCCATTCTACATTTCCCTGCACATATTAAGACAGAAAAGCTCCATTTACATAAAAATAAGACTATAATTTGGGTGCATTTATATTCATGCATATAAACAGCTTTTCTAAATCCTTTCTGAAAATGGCARTTTCAAAGCGAAATAAATATTTCAAAAATTCGGCATTTGACAGATCAACCTAGCTRATACCTGACATGTGGTCAAATTAATTATAATTTATCAGAGGTCTAAGTTAGATGACATAGCAGGCTAACCCACACTTTGAACAGAAGCTCTTTTTCTATTTATAYCTTCAGAAAATTTCTTCTACATTTGGTATATACTCTAATTCAGCAAAGGATCTATATGCCAGCTTATCTATATGCCARCACTGCACTCAAGTATTTTATTGATTCAGGGTCTCTGAAAAACATACATAGACTAATTCCTGCTTTCGCTGCTTTTGGTACTTTAAAGTATCATTTTCTGACAAAATATGGAAACAATAAAARTAAATGAAACTCCAGTTCTAGTCTCGTAGACACCAGATAACATCCCTCGGAGCATGTCCAATGGTTAAACAAATAAGTGTTTTGAAATACTCACTGAATAATACAACCAAATACATTTTTCGCYATGTTGTGCAATATAATCATTAGTTCCAATTGTATTTCCCAGAATTTCAGAGAATGTTTTTATCTCCTGAGGAAAACTGAGAYCATTAACAGACAAGAACAAATTAATATGGTCAGTGAATGGACCACAAATATAACCTTAGTGAGGGAGAAAGAGAGAGTCAGGTTTTGGAAAACCTTTGGGAAACAGAGCAAGATCTAGATAAATATCTGTGGACAGAGAGAGAATAATGATCTAATGATCAAGATGGAACTAGGTAGGAMAAGGTCACAGTAGTGACCAAAAATGGGATAACAGGAATATTTTTGAATRGAGATACAATGCAGAGCACTGGCCCTATTCTTAGGAAGAATGCAAGAAACCATGTCAAGAAGACAGACTGAAATATRATAAGGTAGTTGTAGAGGGCATTCCAGTCTCAACAATATTTCCGAACCACTCCTAGCTTTATTAAAAAAGAAAAAAACACACACACAACCAAAAACCTTTAGGTCTCAAATTTCTAGTGCTTTCTGTCAGCCTAGAGGGGAATTTTTTAAAAGAAAGTATACTTGCKTGACTGAAAAATCAAGCAAGCTGTTTGAGTAATAAAAGCAATG
Organism: Eudromia elegans; assembly: GCA_003342815.1. Lineage (NCBI taxonomy): Eukaryota > Metazoa > Chordata > Aves > Tinamiformes > Tinamidae > Eudromia > Eudromia elegans. The sequence goes on along the minus strand of PTEX01000115.1, from coordinate 1,810,884 downwards.
AAATATTATATTTTCTCTGAATTTTTTTTTGGTGTGTCTAGTAACTGAAGATCCACTCTCTTTCAAAAATTCAAGCCTGTCATAGATGCAAACCCACCAAAAGGATTAGGGCAGAAGACAAACATAACAATATTTGGTTTAGAAAYAGAGTTATTAACTTCAAATCCTTACTTTTATACACACAAGTCAGTGCTTCTCAAGGGTCAAAAATATAAGGTAACATTTGAAGAAGTCTTCTTATATTGTATATATCTTTGTTTACATTCTCCAGCCCTGTCCACRTAGGACCCTGTTTATCACATGTTTTCACTATGGATGACAGTGGTTATTTGCAGGAACTGAGTAGGAGTGACATTAAAGACTTCCAATTTACATTTCTCTCAGTGTTTTATTATTCTACACATTCTCAAAAAAATAAATACTTTGGAGTCTTTTTTTCCTCAGTAAGCTTTCAAATTAAGTACGTTTCTCATCCTACAGGTGCACTGAATACAATGCATCCTGAAATTAGGGAAACAGAAACCCAAAATATGTCATTAGGGATTAGAGATTTATTAACAATYTACACATTAAATTGATCTGTGTTCAAGTATGGCCTACAAGTCTCTAAGAATAATTCCATGGATTTAGACATTTCCATCAAGAGCATTCTTGCCCAAGRCCCTACTGTGTTTGGGAATTATGAGCTAATTAAAATTTCATAGTGGAGCATCAATTTGATTTAGTGGAAAATACACTAAAGGACACAGATGATTAAGTCATACTACATATGAACTGCATATAGAAATTAAATGTCAGAACTCTAATTCCCAATTTTATTCCCCAAACAAGAAAAAAACAAAACAAAAGGGGGGGAGAGGAAGGGAGAGAGAAAGAGAGGCAGAGAGACAGAACTTGAAAACAGCCATTCACATCCACAGTAATATCACTTGAACACCTTCAATTTTTGTTCTCATTCTCAAGTAGATATTTCATCAAAATCAAATAAACACTYATTAAGTGCAGTCTTAAGAGTTATATTTCTACTAAATACCATGCTTAACATTGWTGTGGTAGTTTTATTCTTAGTTCTTCTATCACACTGTGTGTGAGTCCTGCTCCAAGAGATTCAACACGCAGAGGTGCAAAAAGAAAGTCATGGAAATYGTATGACCCCAGCTCTTCAGATCTGAAACCAGAATCCAGGGTGATTTAGACTGGGATTAGATCACAYGGATACCTCCTRTTCCCTTCCTCAGGGACCATGCACCTAGACCCTCACTCTTCAGAACTTTATAATAACGTCACTCTAGGTACCTTATTCAGCACCCTATAGAAAAATCCTGGTCAAATGATAGTCCTCTTGAGTCCACTAGTATTTCRGTGAGAACAAGACCAGCTACTTGCAATATTTCCTTCATGAGGGGAAAGATTTACTCATGTATAGTGCTAAGAATAGGCTRGTAGCGGCAGAAGGTCTTCAGACATGTTTAACTGCATATTTTTTTTTTTCCCACCCAGAAGTAACAAGAGAGTTGAAGTTTCTTGTGAAGCATGTAGAAAATGGGTACACTCCTCCTGCTGAAGAAACCCTTATCAATCAACTTGTGAGCCACACAGACAGGGTCTGCTCCATCACTACCTAATAGACTATACCTATATAGAATTCATAGGCAACTTGCAGCAGTGAGATGGGATTTGGTCTGCTGAACAGGGTGAAAGAAAGAAGGCCCTCTCAGGAACTTCTGAGGATGCTCAGGGGTAACCATTTCTCTCTACTACTACCTAAGGAGATTGTAGTGAGGCAAGGGTCGAACTCTTCTCCAAAATAACTACCAAGAGGACAAGAGGAAATGGCCTCAAGTTGCACCAAAGGAAGTTCAGGTTAGATATTAGGAAAAACTTCTACACGGAGAGTGGTGAAGCCTTGGAATAGGCTGCCCAGGGAAGTGGTTGAGTTAGTGACTCTGGCAGTGTTCAAGAAACGTGTAGATGAGGCTCTTAGATAGCCTTAGGATTAGCACGGAGAGTGGTGATGGGTTTATGGTTGGACTTGATGGTCTCGAAAGTCTTTTCCAATCATAATGATTCTATGACTCTATTTAGCCCAGGTAGATTCACAGAGCAAGGCAGACCTCCATGGGATGAGGAAAAGGAAATTTCTTCTAGGTGAGCAGATCCTGCCCAGGTATGGAGAATTCACTACTGTTTTCAGCAACCTAAAGTCCTTTGCACTGACCGTATCCATTGAAACAACAGTACTTAATCGATACACAAGACACAACATACAAGAGAGTAGCACATTTACATGAAATGCACCAACTCAGTAGCTCAGTATGATGGTTTACTCTAAGAGGTCAAATCACACTCCTGTTTTTTCTCTCCACTGGCTTCTATTCAGCTGTGAGGCTTTTTCACAGTATGTGGCCTCTTTTAGGTTGCATTCTGTAACTTAGGAATAAAATGTCTGTCAGTTCCCGCAAAAGTCTTTCCCAGCATCTCACAAAAACAAACTGCCATTGTTGCAGACCATAGCAGTTTGATTCCTTCTAGCTTTAGCCAGGAGTTTCATGAATCACAATTATACCTGCTGCTGCCATGAGTCAAAAGCATTTTCAATCTACCTCTTGGTAGACTCCTCTGACTTTTGGACTGAATATAATAGAAGCATAGGGAAGGAGTATCTGTAAAATTAACTTATATTTTCTATGTGTATATATATATATTCTMTCCATTATTCTCACTAATGATTCTACGTGTACAGATCCAGAACAACTACAGATTTTTCTTTTGCTAGTGCTAATTCTTACTCCCAAAAAGTAGCCAGCTCTGCAGTTATCCCTATTTTTAATATAAATTTATACACACACATATATATAAGTATATTMAAATATGAACAATCACACAGTTGGCTACTTTTTAAAGAATAAGAACATGCGTACACACTACATAGCAGTCTTTTTTCTTCTAGTAGTACTTCACTTTTGGTTAACAGACACCAGATCAAAAGAAAGTATAAATAATAAAGTATAAATAATAGAGACACTTATATAAAGACAACTTGAGGTAAATTCAGAAAATCACAGATGTAATTTTTCAATAAGCACACACGCAAGATAAGTACACACAACTGAACGCAGAACTGAAAGTCTGCATACTGAAAAACAAGACTATCCTATCTTCAAAACAGCATTTCACTCCTTATTTCGGAAATAAAGTTGAATAATAGAATTTACATTAAAATCATATCTAAAATAAATTCCATATCTGTAATAAATTATAGAAATTACAGATCTGAAAAAAAGTTACAAATTTTATCATTACATCAAAAAGAAAAAAAAAAGTTCCTAAACAGAGCAAAGAGCATTTTGAAACATCTTGTTCTTTTTTCCTTCTTTTAGAATCCCGCATAAAGTTTTGATTGGGATGCAGTGAATCCAAGATGGCACATTTTCAGGGTATTGAAAAAATTAAAGTGGCATTCAACCCTCCTTTGAAGTTTAGGTCTTCAGACCACAAGACCTATAATGAACCGTATCTCCCTGGTCCCTCTCATTTACCTTTTTCCCTGTGTTACAAGTCTGATAGATACCAGATTTCCAACTGTTACCTATCAGTATTACTGCATTAAACTTATTTGAAACCATGAAGACTTTTATTAGTTGAAAATTTAATATAGATATTCAAAGAATCTTTGCAAGAGGTACGGAAAGTTTGTATTTAACTATCCACAACCAATTTCATGACTGCTATTAAAGATCTTTGTTTTTTGTTTTGTTTTGTTTTAAGCTATGAACAYTCCTGATGCAAAAACTGCTATCAGTTCATAAAAATTTTACAGATATGAGTCTGTTTGAGATGCAATTAGACAACATAATAGTTCTCCCAAAATGGACACCAGAAACTGAACTCAAACTAAAGATGCTAGAGTACTGCAAACAAGCTCAGCTGAACTTCAGCTAGAGAGCTCAGAAGAGATGAACATCCCGATATCTCCAGGCATATTACAGAACTGTTCAAGCTCTCAAAGGATGCAATTTTAAGGTAATGACAAGTTTACAAAGAGCAATTTATTTAGGAAATTTAAGAGCAGACCTGTCTTTCAATATACTTCCATATGCTACTCATAAAATGATTTATCAAAAGACCTCTCCTCTASAAAATGTAATAGAGGGCTCCTAATATCTAACACGGCAGCCCACCTTGCTATGAATTGCATATTTGAGTTAAAAATARCTCTCTCCTCACCCCCTCCATCACCAAAAAAAGTTTTATCGTTTACCACAACAATTATATTTTCTGTTGGAAAAGGTTGAATGTGGAATTTGGAGACAGTAATTGGCTACTGGCATTTCAAAAATAGCTATATTAACTCTATTTTAAGTAGAAAGTATAAGGAAATCCTAACTATAGAGCTCTTACAGATGTCTCCAAAATAGATAAACCCCAAAAGAAAATGTCTATCTACAAAGTGTCTAAAAGAAACCTAAGAAGATCCTATATAAAAGGAATATGGTTGGAATTCTTCCAGTCAGCTTCCTCCAAGGAGAAATGTGAAAAGCACAACCCTAAACTGCAAAAACAGGCATTAGAAATCAGAATGGAGAGAGAAATGTCTGGACATACCTTCTTGAATGAACTCTTGGTGAAGGACTTCCCTTCCTCTCTCAGACTTTCTCTCTACATCACGTCAGTAAACTGCAGGATCACTGCATGACCCTAYTTCAATTTCAGGAGCTCTCTCTCAGCATCTATCTCACAAGCTGTCTACACACTTCTTCTCTCCTATTAACTAATCCTTCTTGAAAAGGGAAAACAAACAAAATGTGTTCACAAAGTTGCAACGTGGACAATTTTAGCATGTTTTAAGTGTGTAGTCTGCCTAGTCTTAATAAGAGTTTTGCTTTGTTCTACATGCACCACAAAACAGACTTGTTCCACACAAACCGGGCAGACATAAGTAGGGAAGAAATGATCAAGTATCTTCAGAGAAATCTCATGCAATGAAGCTGGGCACCCGCATGCTACTGAGAAGTTAAGTTGTGGTGCCTGGAAGCAGCAGGAAGCACTACAAAGGAGATAAAAACAGGGACTGATACAAAATCTCAACTCTTCTTGCTTACCAGGGCGAGACATGCTGAGAACRCAGCAGAGGAGGAATGTAGAGGCGGGAGGGAAACAGGGGAGTATTAATTTCATGCAGCACAATTGTGCTAGGAATAGCTCTAGGCCAAAATGATAAACACAGTAGCCAGAAAGCGTGCTCCAAGAGCTGACACAGCAACATTTGTCACAGCATGCTAATCCACACGCTTCCCAAATGCTACTTTTTCAGATAGCTGATACTGTAAGCCATGTATTAGTGATGAAAGCTCATATTAAGAAATCTCATTATATTTAGAAAGTCTTTAAAACCAAGTAAGTGATGTTTTATCTTCTGGTAAGAATTTTATAGTTCAGTCATAACACGCCAGCTTGTATCTGAAAGTGTCAGAAGTTTCACGATAGCCTAAAATACAGTAAAGCCTCCCATGGGATTTTATTTTCATTTCTTTCAGCAYTGCAAATTACCCTTTAGAAACCTCAAAGTTCATTCTCTTTTATTAACTGTTAAAATGAAGGATTATTCCTTAAAAAAGAAAAATATTCTAAAAGTTGTTGCATTGCTGCACTTTACAGCAAAGGAAGAGTAATTCAGTGTCAAAACTGCACAGTAGGTTTTATCTCTTCTGCTTGGGGAAAGACAAACCACCCCCCGCCACACACACACCCTTTCTGCTGCATGTGGCAGTGCCCCTTATCAGAAACGGCAGCTCATGGGAGTACCATTTTGCTGCTTGGTGCACTGCCCGGAGACATGTCATTAGGATTCAAACTACAGGTACAGCAAAGAAGAAACCTTACTCATAACAGAAGAACTCAGAGGACACTTAACATCCCTTACTCCTCCACCCAGCTTTTTAAGATCTTGTTACCATTTGTCCCCAAATTAATCCCATTTATGTTACACTTACATGTAGAAGATGTACTACATCATGCAGATGTGAGAACATATAACACTTTCACTTTTTTAAAAACAACTGAGCTTTTATTTTCAATTTCATTAAAAAAGTTTAATCGGCTCAGTATAAGCAAACTGACATTAGTCTGGATGTAAATGGCATTTGATTTCCAGATGCACTTCCAAGAACCTTAAAAGGAGTTAATGATCAGCTGACACAAAGTAATAATTCACCTAATGCAGTCAGGAAGAGATAAGATTTTTAGAAAAGCTATTTAACTATTTATCTGAAATTTAAAATTATTTTCTTCTAACCAAAATCTTCCTTAAAGAAGTCATTCCTCTTAAACTGCAGAAAAAATGAAGCAATATTTGTAACATTTATTTTAAAATCTCTCTACTATTTCAACAATCTGCATCAATTCACTTGCTTAAACATATTTTCATTATAGGTTGCCAGCCATATCTCCATATTTAGCATAAGTTTTTCCAATCAGACATAAGGAATGTATAGAATTGATGGGCTACTTATTTCAGTCTGCTGAAGAGATACCACTTAAAGTAAAAGCTCCCGTATTTAATACGGTGACCAAATATACTCTTAAGTCAGATTTCAATCACAATTACCTCTCTTAATCTCTCAAATCTCTTAATTAACAGTACTTTTTATTATCTTAGGAAGCAGTATCTTCACTCACTTCTGTCCCACTTCTGAACAAAAGCAATGCTGATATACATACATTCTTACACATATATTCATACCTATATCTGTAGGAGTCATACTCAATACTCAAGAGATTAGAACTCTTTTGTAAAGGATACAAGGATTGTTGTCATCAATGCTGCAGTTGTCCAGGATCAAGGGAATACCATCTAACTGATAAACCTGCATAAAAAGAAGAGATTAATTTAAGTCTCAAACATATTGATGTTTTAARTATTAAAAAAAAAACCAAACAGGGATGCTCTCTTTGTTAAAATATTAAAGTCGTGTTAAAATCAACTGCAGAGTACAACTGGTATTTTGAACAGTAAGAATCACATTCCTTTTTCTTCTTCCAGTATGTGGGAATTAGATATCTTCTATGAAACTTCTGTCAGGTGCCTCTCAAGAAGAGCTATACTTACTGATAGCAAGTGTCTGTTCTCTTTAAGAAMCATAAGCAGCCACTGAGGGAAAAAAATGTCAGTAAAAGGTTGTAAAATACACACGCACAGAGCTGCTAGCTATGTCTTCTGTATCTTCTGCTGCAGGAAACCTTCAAAAGTTACCGGTGTGTACCTAGGTAAAAATTTTTATACTACAYAGCAACCACTGATTTTTTCCTTTTATATGGATCTTCAATGTGTTATTAGAAAACCAGTAAAGTCTGACATCTTTCATTCTATATATATACAAACCCAAATGATCTCACAAATGAAAACATCTATARGTGTATGAAATAACAGTATGTAATGCTAAGTACTTGTACATGCATACAAATGCACACTCCTAACTGCTCAGTAGAAGTTAAAGTTAACAACAAATATATACCACAGTTACATTAAGAAACCTATATTCTATAAGAAATCAATCTATTACCTTAAGATATACTGTAGGACATCACATCATAATGCATATTTACAGCTTTACAAAGTGTGGTACATATTTAAATAAAAACCTGCTCTATATTATCTGTGAATCTTCAGCCTTTGCAATACCTTAAAACATACAGACACCTGATGCCTTTTGATAATGGAAACGACATTGTTTTAAAGACCTGAGAGTTTTCAGTGGGTTATATTCTTATGGACAAAATATACTCTTCCAAAAATTTGCATTCTTTGATACTTTAAGATTTAGAGATGGACACACAAATAGCCAAGGCTTACATTAAAAAAAAAGAAAAAAAAAGAAAAAAGAAGCATTCCTTCTACAACATTTTTGCAAGGCCATGCATCATGTATGATGTCATACGATGTCATACTTAAAAGTTTGAACAAACAGTGGCCTTTCAATAATCCAGTTGTTCAGTACGCTTAGAAAATGTTAGTTCTTTGGTTTTTACTCTGATCCACCTAAAATGTTACCTTTTATCTGCCATCAGTAAAATACTGAACAGTACAAACTGATCTGGATCAAGCACCGTCAACTGAAACAAATCATGTGACCTGTTCTAGTTCAATTCAAACGAAATATTCAGATAGCAGAATTAGTATTTGGGGCAGATGAATTTTTAATCAAAATCTTATTGTGGGAAGATTATGGGAGTTCTTTAAAGTGAGTAGGAACAGCAGCAGCAAAACAYAGCCTTAGTGGTAATTTCATGTAACATACAAGTTGCTAACTACCTGTCATACATACCCATAGGGACTCTTCAACAGCAGTAATTAAACTGCATGCTAATTTGACCAAGATGCATTAAGCTTTTGTTATCAGTACCTCAGTTTTAGCACTTTACCTGTGACCTACTGCATGGTAAAGCATAGTGTGTGTYCGGCAGACAGCTCTAATCCCTCCTCAGAGATACTCACGAAGTGAACTCCAAGACCTCTGATTCACGAGCAATGATACAGGAGTAACTATCTAACTCCTCCASTAGCCAGGAGCTTTACTTTGACCCCAATTTGGGGGTTCTCAGCTCAGCAAAGGGCCAGCCCAACTGTTCCAAGAACCACTGGCAGATCGACTAAAACTACCTTTCACCATAATCTAAATTCCACGTCGGTGTATTGCAATAGTCCRGGCTGCTGCCACTGGAGTGCAGTCGATAGTAAAGGTAAAGAAACGGCGATAGCTGCCCCGCCTACGTGTACAGAGTCTCCCAAGCCTTCTCAATGGCATTCACCTGAGGCACAGTTACTCTAATCGCTCACACAAACAGATTTTTGTAAGTATCAATGAACCTAGGCCCCTCGCTTCCTTATACATATTTATTAGAACTATACTTCAATAAAAAGSAACTTGTGATTTTTCCAAGAACTGGTCTTAAAGTTTTCCCTCCGAAATGTCCAAGAAATGCCCAGCACAGAGTAGGGCTGTGCATCCTCTGCAGAAATGCACTGCGCTCCTCAGGAAAGGAGCCAACGTTATGCAGAACCTCTTTAATATCGAAAAAAAYTGTGCAAAGAAAACATGTAGTGACTGATGCAAGACTGGCTCTAGTCCATGAAGAATTTGGAAAAAAAATACAGGCAGAAACTAAGGAAGGACAGAGATATGGTCTCTTTCTTATAAATACTTCTATTGGCCTACATAAAAAGATAACTAATGAACCCGTTCTCCACTTTTACATTATTGACAACAGAGATCACAAATAACAAGGAATAGCACCGGACTATAAAAATATTTTTTTTTWAAATAAAAACGATAATGTTTTATTCTAAACTACACATAGACCGTAGGCTGAAATCTTTTCACATATAAGTTGATTAAAATAAGTTACCTAAATTTTAAAACATACAGCTCTGTGCTACTAATCTCTAGCGCTTCTGTCAGTACCTAGAATCTTGCACTATTGCTACTGCATAAGAATTCCTGAAATTGTTTATGGAAAGAAGAAAAATCCAGCATTCAAAGGCAACTGTCTCTGTCAATTAAGAAATATATMTTTTAAAATGCAGCTTTATTCTAGTCTCCCATTTGTTTTTCATACTTTCCTATGAAACATAATGAAAAGTTGTACCATGACAGTAAGCAGCTTATGTAAACTATGCAAAGAAAAKGCCTTCCCCACTAACAGAGCGACTGGTGGGTATATTCTTGAACAAAATTACGTCTAGTTATCTGCCAACATTTTGTTATGATGTTCCCAGTCGAGAGCAGAGAAAGGATAAATTAACCATATACTATTTCTTAAACCATTCCARCTACGAGTGATGGAGACAAGCTCAGGAGTAAAAACGTAAATTCTCCAAGCAGGACAGTGCTTGTTGCAAGACACCAAGTCTTCTGTGCGTATCTAATAAAAGGCAACCAGAACCTCCAGGTTCAGAGACTGCACAACAAAAACATCTCCAACAAAGATACTCCTCAAAGAATCACTAATATTTGAGTCTTTAGAAGGCAATATCCAGTCAACTGAAAAGTAGTTCTACACAAAGGGACACTTATGTCTTCAGATAATGACAAACTCAACAAAATTTTTTCTTCCACCAGAATGCAATTAATTCTCAGTATCCAATTGACTCAGGGGGCAGAATGAGAAATGTAATCCTTCCAGCCACAGAAATACTTCTATTTCATAGCAGTTTCATTTACTCTAAATATAAATCAACAAAAGGAAATGTTTTCTAGCAGCAGTCCAGAAGTAGACTACTGATACTTTGCCTAATGTAAGCTAACACAACAGTCAACTCTTCACAGGTTACTGACAAGCAGCTTGCCAAACAGCAAGGCAAGTTTCTATCTTAGAAATAAGTAAATAATAATAATAACATTAGAAACAAGATATTTTCTTCCCCATTGGTGGAACAACCCTGTATATTCGCTGACCTTTCTTGGCAGAGTGATCTTGACGCAATTTGTATTTCAGATATCAAACTAGTCATAAAAATTGAGCGAGTTCTGAAGTGTTCTGAAGTGAGTTCTAAAAAAACCATGATACCTGAAAAAAGAGTGACAGCATAAACAGCATGTCTAGCCTAAGGCTCCAAGCTTCTTTGGCAAACACTGTAACATTAAAAAAAAAATCTTCACAAAAAGGAGCACACTATTATCTATATCCAGGTGCAAATGGAGGTAATGGGCTTAAAGGACAGAACATTCATATTACATGTCCAGAAAATATCTTTAATAATAATGGCAGTCAGGTACTGAAACATGAGGCTGAAAGACTCCTGGAGCAGTCTCCAACACTGGAAGTGTCCACAAATGAATCAGGCAAATCTCAACTACAAACACTCTAACCAGTTCTGCTATGGACAAACAATTGATTCTTATGACCCTTTGAGTCTCTGCATGATTTTCACGAACAGTGACCCCTACTACACTGAGTCACACCAAGGGAAAGCAATCCAATGAAATGCACGTTTGGAATCCATTATCAGACTTTGATCCCCACGGAATATGTTTTAAGTCTTACAGCTTCTGAACACCCTGCATGAGCACATCAGGAGAAATACAACTGTAAGGCTCTACCACCAAACACGCTGACTAACAGAAGTGAATTTTCCTCTAAGTACTCCTCAAAAAAGAAAAAAAAATACAGACAGAAAGTGGAAATCTGTAGGACTCCAACCTTTAGATTAGAATAATCGAAAGACTCCATAAGAGGAGCAACTTACCAGGCTCATAAGTTAACTCTTCTGCAGCTATGATGGTTTTGAAAATAATTATCTTTTTCCCCTCAGCAGAACTGACAGAAGGAATCTACTTCATAGAAAGAGTGAGTGCTTTTATCCACTCGTGCAAGTGGACTCCTAGGTCTACTGCAGAATACAGGCCCTTTGGCTTAGAATAGAGGCAGCTGTGGCTTCTGGCAATCAAGTCTATTATTGGAATTCGCCACATCCTGAAGATCTACAGAAATACTTGTGGACAAAGGCTCCTTTCTCCAGGACATCACAACAGACATGCTTTGTTACTCCTGAGAGCTCCTTGCACCAACCCAAATGGCTTGGAGAGTGAAGGGATGCCTCTGTGCTCTTTTCGGTGAAGATGGTGTCCCCAGAATACTCCTACTCCTTCCCTACTTCATTTAGATAACTCTGTATTACAGAATCTGATAATTGCTTTAGTGTCCCAAATTCAACTATTATGCCAACACAGGTTGTTATTGTTACATAACTTTCAATGTATTCTTCATCTTTTAGCGTTATTGCCTAGACAAACGTAAAGGTTGTTTCTACTCTTCTGAAAGAGGTGACCTAAAATCTAGAAGTAGGATTCTATCAGGATATCTTAAAACTCTCTGAAAATGACTGTTTTAGAAGGTAAAGGTTTTGGTGTTGCTGAAAGGGGACAGATGAAAACAAGAAGGTACTTCGTATATAACCAGCACCATGCCAAAGCAAGCAGAAGGTAAGGACTGTCCAGCTACTAGAAGAAAACAGCAAGCCATCTCAGCAGTAATATTTTTTCTACTAGTCTTTCAATTGCAAAATACAAGAGTTTTGAGCCATGAGATGGAATTATAAATGCTCTAGAAATCCAAATATGTTCCTTGCAAAAGAGGATAATACAGTTGTTTTTGTTTTTAATAACTGAGCTTTCATGGWTCGCCTATTGAAAAGCTGATGAAAAAGAAAACAACTTTCAGTACTAAAGAGATGCTGCTACCACGAAGGCAATTTTTTTTGGCATGGAGTTGTCACTTAACACGGATAAAATAAGATCCAACACTGAAAGACTCTGCCTAAAATATACGTACTCTGGTCTTTGCCTACTCTGGCAACAGGAACAACAGAAAATAAGGGCACTACACATCATCCAGTACTAAACCCCTGTGATTTGTATCAATTGAATTTGTACCAATTTGCACCAAGAAGAGAGGACACATTTCTCTGCTTCTAGAACAAGTCAGCATCCCGTTCTCCATCCATTAAAGCCACTAACCAGATAGTCTTTGTTGTTTTTCACATTACTATTATCAGAGTTCCTCTTAAGTCATTCTTTCACTAAAAATAATAATAATAAAAAAAMCCAAACAGGTAATTATACAAAGAACTATATTAAAGTTGGGCTTTAACTATCTTAAGGTGATTAAAGTTGTGTTGAGGATATAACATATAAGAGATTACCAAAATCACAAAATTCTATCTTTTTTCCAAAGCAGAGTGAAAACTGAAGACCACAAATTACTTTTAAGTTCTGTAAAAATGCCAAGACAAAGTCATATGTTTCATTTTATTGAAAATATTTGATAAACATTACAATCATCGTTTCAAAAGGATGTTCCAAGTCATTCTGGGCAAGTTGCTACTCTTTTGGTGGCTACAATATCTTGTCTTCCATGTCAAATTTAATACAGCACCTTATGTATCTTCATTAAATTTTTGTTTTATTTAAAAAAGTTTCACATTTTGTATTATATCCAAATGGATTTTCTTCTAAGAAGAAAATTCCATAGAAATTAATGTCATTTTCATAATTGTTCTGACACTGACTATGCCATCCACAAACTGGCACAGCAGACATAACTCAATTAACCTCTTCTCTCTGTTACTGATGCCAACTTTTGGCACTTATTTCTTGCCCCACTCAACAGGCCGCACATCTATGCTACCTTCTCTAAATATTGCAATTGCTCCTTCAAATCCAGCTCAGCTGAAAAATCCCCTGAAAAATAGACAAAATTGCCTGCTACTTACAATTTAGAGTGAACAGGAAGGGAAAAGGAAGAGAATCAAATTAAAACTATAATGTTTGCACTGCCTTTTGATGAACACACACCCTCACTAATGCCACATATGTCACCACTCTTTTACATTATTACAGTATTCTGAAATTACTTCCAAAAATTAGGGATTGCACCTCTTCTTTGGAGGCTTCTGAGTTCATTAAGCAAAAATAAATGCCAACCAGATGTTCTGTGGTCTAATAATGCCTACTATTGTGTCCAGTGTCACCTAGCCTTTTCCTTTTGCTCCAGTTTGAACCATAACTTAGCAAGGGCTTTAAAAACTCACAGTCCAAACCTGTAAGTCAAATCTGTGTCAAAAGCAAGGGCACACACTAACTCAAATGATAGAAATAATGAGTGGGAAAGACCTATGATGATTTCAAAGYGCATAATGACTTGTGCTGGGGCTTGCTGCATTTTCTGGTAACTTCTGCAGTGAGACACAAGATCAGGCCATGCTGAGGCTGCACTGCTCAGGATGCACTGGCAGGCTCAAGACTGAGAGCAAAGGACCACAACCACCCAAGCAGTGGCAGCTTCCCAGCAGGACACACCCCTGAAATTTCCTCTTGCAATTATGGATTGACTTGAGGAGTGTTAAAATATATTAAGGAACTGCAGAGAGTAAGCTATTGAGGAGTGTTAAAATATATTAAGGAACTGCAGAGAGTAAGCTATTGAGTATATTTATATCATCCCAAACACCACAGCTAAAGAGGGGGGGAAGAAGAAAGCTTCCAGTAGGCTTGGAAATTGAAAACAGCCCACTGACATTATTAACAGCTTCTGCAATTCTCTGTTTCCAGCGTATGAAGGGCTCCCAAGATTTTAGTCATGGGTCAAAAGACAAACTATTAATTTTCTACTGTGCGGGAGAAGGATGGACCCCGTGTGACATAATAAATATCAAACTCTCCTTGATGATAATTGACTGCTTCTAGAGGTTAGAGCATAGCAAAACAAAGCAAGTATCTCAGGAAAGGACCATAAAATGCCTTTTTAGAATTTCTATAGATACTGTAAATGCAAATACYGCAAATACTATAAAAGTAAAATATTGCAGGGCTCAACAGACTACAAAAGCCTGGAGACAGTATAATGGTGGTAGTTGATTGTATTTTAAATCAGAGCACTCAGGGAAGCCTCCCCAAGTCTGCAGTGAGCCTTGAATTCTGTCTCTGAACATAGCAAGAAACAGTATTTCTCACTGAGCTCTGCCACTTTTACTTTCTGATTTATACAAAACCTTTTTTTCCAAGAAACAAACAAAATAATAGAATTATGGACCTTTTGAAGAAAAGAAAGAAATTATGGATCTTTTGAAATAATTTCATTGACTTCCTTCTCATTTTATAATGCATTTTTGTGAGATCAATCCTGGCTTAAGTACTTCCCTGTAAAGTCCTTTCTTGATTTATTTTTATTTTCATTTATTCAATTAAGTCATATATATATTTCAGTAAGTTTCACTGGAAYGCTCAGAAAAGAGTTGAAATGTGTAACTTAACTGGGAACTTCATATTGAGGACAAGGTCTTGTTTTAAGGATGAACAAACAGTAAGCTTCCTTCTATACTGAAAGATCAGAAAAGTTATCACATTTGCTTCATATGTGGCAGTCACAGATAATCTAATAGTCACTTCACATACTTTTTTATGCTTCTTTTTGTTATTGTACTTTTGCAGAAACCACTTCGGAAAAGTAATATAAACTACTTGCAAGTAGCGTCAAAATTAAGAAATGTTACATTACCATAAATTAAGTATAAAGCAAGCAGAGTAACTTCTGGTTCACTAGTTTATGAGCTAGACTGAATTTATTTCTTCATAACTGAAATAATCCCACAAACTAATCCAGGAATATTTTTACCCATACAACTACATTTTACGGTCATACGTTTTCTGGTTCAAAAAACCTGTGGCTAAGAATGTTGCCCAAAGAAGATATTCTCTTGAAAACAAAATATCCTACATCCATTCTTGCATGCTGAAACTGAACATTAAAAGAAAATAAAAGATTTTCACACAAGTATTTGAAAGATTTCACAGTTTTAATATCAGGGAAGCTGTTATGTAAACAAACAAACAAAAACCCTCCCCATTTACTATAGAAAAATACAGTGAGAGGTTTTATTCAAGTCAATAATTAGTAACACATCATGTCCCTTTTTCACACATTATGGCACCCTGTGAAAATATTTTCAGCAATGATATTCTGTCATTTTGATTTTTAACATTTACTTCTTTTCAGTCATGCCTTAGATAAAAGCCAGTCATTTCATGAGAAGTAAGAATATACTAATGAAGGTGTTTTGAGTTGCCAAATATTATATAGTATACAAAGAAGAAACCCTGGAAAACACGGGTGTATGAGAAGACGACAAAACACTCTTTACTTTCATTTTACCAAAAAAACAGTATCGTAACACTTGTAAACGGGTATAGATGCATTAAGGTATTATTCATCAGCAGAATGAAATTGGAGGAAAACCCCAATGCGCAGAAACTATCCAGGCATTTAACATTTCTCACATTTTGGAATAAAAAAGTTTTTGCACTTGTTTGGTTTTGGGTTGCACCCACCCAACACAAAAAAACCTATATCCTTAACAATTCCTGAATTTTGCTAATAATGGTGTTTCCTTTTTAACCAAAAAAYAGAACTCAATGTTGATTCTTTAACAGATGCCTGCCATTCTTGCTACTTGCAACCTCTTCCTGCTAATGTAACTGCAGTTAAAAATAACTGCCTGAGAGTTTTCCCACCAGCAATCATTATAAAGTGTGATTCTGGTAGCATAAAGCTTTTATAACTTTTCCATTATAGTTTTGGAAAGTCCCAAATTGCCACTGGGAAACCACAAAAGGATTTAGAAAGTAAGCCAAATTACACTCTAGGTTACACACTAGTCAGTGCAGTTCAGTGCCTGGTTGCTTGCAGCAGTTCTGTTATCTGCAACTACACGTGTAGCGAAAAGAGCAAAGCACCTCCTTGTATCCTGCGCTGCACCTCACTGACCGCTGAGTCTCTCACCGAATGTCACAGTCCTCTCGCACTGTCACCCAGCTCATCTGCTCACTGAAATGCTACCATCAACTCTGAAGGGCTGCTCTTTAACAAGGCTCCTTCAGGTTGGGAACTGGTTCTGTTTTGAAAACTATTTTAAGGGAAAACTATTTTTAAGGGAAAACATACTACTGAAGAGATCAGGATCAACAGAACGCAAGCAGATTTGTAAGGATAAGGGCACAGTAGCTTCAAAACCATGTTCTGCAATTCAAGGTATCTGAAAATGAATAAGTAATAGGGTGGCAAAGCCTACATAGACCTTCTTCAGCGGGGGTCTATTTTTTCTCATGGCCAAGCTAAAGGGATCCTAGGGTCTAATTTCTTTTACTGTGATTGAAACAGCTGCAAAAAAAAAAAAAAAAAAAGAGATGCAGAAAAGGGTGCATGGAAGAAAAAGATGCATCAATGTCACCTTAGGTGATGTGTGCTACACTGAAGCCTGAAACATGCAACAGACTGGCTCACCTCAGCTTGGCTTCCAGTCCCATTAGTGAAGGGCACGGAGTCAGAGCATCRTGGCTTGGGATCACTGAGTGCCGTGCAGCTGGATGATCCCTGACCACAACTAGCTCACGACAGCTCTGCCCGATGATCCRGAGCATGGGTCACGTGCTCCTCCCAAGAAGTAGTAAGGAAAAGGCCATCCTGTGTTTTGCTACTGCTTGGAGAAGAGTGAGATGAAAAAAGGGATGTCTCCCAAGGTGTATGGGTATGAGACACACCACACTGCACTTCGTCTTCCCAGCCAGCAACGGCCCCAAACACGGCCCAGTTGCGCACAGAGGTGGAGGCAGCAGGGTCAGCCCCAGTCCTCACGTGACATCGACTGTGTTTCTGTAGTGATGACCTAGGCTTATAGGAAGTTCAGCAATTATTCACTACGTTTATCTGAAATTTTAAACACAGGCACTTTCTTTTAATGATTCACAAGCATAACCTTTGCGCAGGATCAGGTTTGCTTCTTAAGGTAAATTTAGCCACTGTGTTGAGATTAAGATCAACTTTTCTTTATTTTAGAAAATACAAGAAGCCTGATGTTGTGATTTATATGTCTATAAAAGTCACATATTTAGTATGTATGATATACAATAACTCAGGAATGCATGCTCTAGCACTAAATTTCATGCTGAAGGCTTGCTAATGCCTCAGGCTCTTGAACGAGACGATACATGAAGCTGTACATAAGCAGACTACATTCTAGTTTCTTAATTTACCTTTAAATTACAACTACTAGAGTTTTCTTGAGTATGTGTGTCTCCAAATGCCTTTCAGTCTAGTAATAACATAACTTTAGGTGCTACCAAAGTAAAATTCTCAGTTTCAAGCTCATTTCATAGATCAACAAAGAGCAGAATTTTGAGTTTTAACATGTAAATTCAAAAGTTACTGTCCAAACTATTTTAACAAATCCATAATAAATGTATCAAGTGGTCAATTAACATTTTTAAAAAATAATGTGTAAGACATGGTATCTACAGAACCAGGCACTTTGTTTTGTTGCCAATTTATATTGTTTATACAGATTTATTTATGCAGATTATTTATACAGATCTGTAAAGTCCAGACTGTAAGYTGCAAAAGAAATCTAGAAAGAGTTTCATTACATGAAGTATTTCTCTCAAGAATATTGTTACTAAAACTTAAATAAGTTTTAATGAAATAAAGGCTGCATATGCAGAGTAACTTTTCCTAACAAGTCTCCTAAAGAACAATAGAACTGGAGTATGTATTTCAGCAGTTGAAATTGGTACAAAAATGGTAAGTAATTATAGATTCTTCTTTAGTTTTTCAGAGTTTCTGTTCTTATTTTTGTTCTTAGAACAAAGAAAACTCTAGCAGGAATTTTATTAATAAATATTTTCTTTAAGAGTGATTTTCAAAGGGGTACATTAGCTCTTTTACGAACAAGACTGCAGGAGCAGGTAGACAGTAATAATGGGTCAGACTGTGAGAAGTGAGAGTTGATTCAGAACCTTGTGGCTCTGCTGTAAGTGCATTAAAATAAGTTTCAATTTTAATTTTAAGGAAGCATTTTTTAATTTTTTCACCCCAACTACCAATTCTCAAAACAGTTTCAAAATGCATTAAAATCTGAGGTGCTGCTCATGAGATGGTATGACTCAAGAGCTGTGATTAGAAAAAGGAACTCCCAGCCACCAAATATTCCAACTGTACTGCAAGTTCCAGGAGAACTGGCAATAGTGACTGTCCTCTTAGATTGCATCAGCTTCTCCCAACTGGAGCTGCAGGCAGTAATCATAACTGAGGTAAGTAATTAGACTGCTTGGGAAATACCTATGCAGTGATGTCTGACTATCCTAAGGGAACTTACCAGTTTTCTTAAGAAATTCTATTGAAATTTACATATTTTGATACTGAAATTTATACTTTTTGAGAAAAAAAGTGTTTCTTTTCTTTTAAGTTATCATGATACTGAACAATGACCTGAAACACAGCACTTCACTACTTCCAAAGCAAGTACATGATCTTAAATTTGCTTGACCACAGGGTGAAAGGATTTTTAGAAAAGTTGGAAATTCTTCTATTGAAAATTCCAAATCTGAATAGCTCCACTGGTGGCACTTCCCCCCTACCCCCAACAACAGCTACCAGAAAAACAAAAAACAAACAAACAAACAACTCAGGAAAGAACTAGTTTGGAGGTAAATGCTGCAGTCTGCCCTTGCTAAAAAACAAGGTTGTTGTTAACTCCAGTACAAATTCACTGGGCTCCATAACAGTGCATTAGAACAATAATTTTAGACCAAAATCCAAATCCTGCCTATTTTGCCACATTTGAGAGTCACCACATAAACCAAACCAGAATAATCCTTAAATGCATGAAAATTAGTAAGCAGCTGCTTACTTTTATTTACGAAGAACTGGAAAATACTGATTCTCTTAAGATGAGGATCAACTTCAAGATAAGTACAGCTTCAACATTTCTGTTTAAAACAGCAGTCAGGTTGTGGTAACTTAAAATAGTAATGCAGGTTGAAATAGTGCATACGCCACCTAAAAAAGCTGTTAAGACTGAAATGTACACAGGGATTCTTTTCTTGGAGGGGGAGGCGGATGGGGGGGAGGCGGAGAGAGGGAAGTATCTAACAGTCTGAAAGATTCTGTTATACTTAAACAGTCCAACTACTTGTCCAAAATTGCACAAGCAACAAAAATCTCCTACATTCTGCAGTTAAAACTCTGCAGCAGCCTCGGCTATATCCATTCATATTTGATATAGCCTCCTTAACCGGGTATTCTGTTCTTCAGGAAAATGTCACTGGGGAATATCACTCGCACAGTTAGCGCCCTACCTAGGTTGTGCAGTGAAATATGTAAGCTGCTCAAGGCTTGCAGTTTTTGTAGTCTACAAAATATAGTTGGTTTACGACGTAACATATTATACCTCTGTATATTAATATGATTTTTCATTTCATAAAAAGCTTTCATACTGATTTTTGTGCATTTTTCTTTTTTGGGTCCTTACTTAATGCATTCATTGGTTAATATCAAAAAACCACAATTTGTCACCAATTAAAACAGATCTAACAAGGTACACAGAATTTATTCTAGATTTTCCTCTGAATTTCATAAAGCTTTCATAAAGCGAAACAAAAGTCATGATTCTTAATTAAGAGATTAATTAGTCTCACATTTTAAAATCTATTTCATAATGCAGGTAATACGATCCAAAAAATGCTTGTGGGAAGATTAGTAACCAAAGATGCACAAAGCAATTAGTTTCAATCAGAAATAACCCCCCATTCATTATTTTCTTCCTAAGAAGCCCACACACGGACAGTGCGTTTTGAGACAAAAGAGCAGAGCACACTGTAATTAGATGAACTTTAAGTCGTGATTACCAAGTTCCTCCTTTATGAATCTGAGATATATATGAATGATAGAGATTACAGGCAGTAAACCGCAAAATGACTCATTTCTATTGATTTCTATTGATTCTTATATGTAAAAGCCCATTTCATAAACAAGGACAAAGTATAAGACGATAATAATACCATCTTGCTGGCCATATCTGCAATTTCAGGAGCAATTTTTTTCTAATCCTGTTGCTTAATATTGAAAGTGCATAAAAAAAAAAAGTAGGGGCTCTCTAAGAGTCCCCTCTGTGAGAGGGCTCTCTCTTCGACTCTTCAGATCACTACAGTTTTATAAAGATATTTATCCTACTACACACAAATTATTAGCTATTCACTGCCACATTAAATTTAATCTTGCTGCATCTTGTGAACAATTATTTCAATTTAAATCATCTCTTACTTTCTATCACAACTGCTAGCAGTTTCTCTACACATTTCCCCAATTTAGAACAGGTACATAGGTATTTGTTATCTCTCAACCTCCTGTTCAGTTGCAAAACGTGCATTTTAGAATTTCTGATGATGAGAATGCATCTAAAAATTCAGCAAGTCAGTCTGAGAGATGGGGATTGTTTGGGTGTACCATATATATATTTTTCTTTTTCTTTTCCGAGCACAATAATTCCTGATAGAGTCCATACCTGCCTGGGTGTCTTCAAGTATGTGCAATGCCACTGTCTTTAGCAGCACTACAGCCCACTCAACCCTGTGGACTCTCCATCTGAATGAAGCACACTGACTATCAGTAATCACTTTATTTTATCCTATTCAGTGACAAACCGAGAAGCAAGAATAAAAATTCCTTTGGGGATGCATGTTTTTTCCTTCCTAATGAGAGAGGCCATGACTCTATTTCGCAAACCTAGCTCTTTCTGGAACTTAGAAATAGCAGAGGATTTATTCAACATTTACTTGGTGCTCTGACTTTTAAGACAGTTCTCTCATGGTTCACCCACTTCTACACTACCTACGTACAGTCAGTCTTGCACTCAAGGCACTTGAAAGCAAAACCAGATGGTTTTCTAGTCTCCCTGTATTTTCTGGGACTTCGCTTTTACTTACTACAGCCCAATGGACTTAAGCCTTCCGCTGTTGCCTTCATCCTCAGCTCAAGAGAGCTGCCAAGAGGACCGCTTTATCCTGATCCAAATTAGTGCACTGATTACCTTATAGCTTCACAACCAGGATCCAGGCAATGCACATGTATGACTTCCCATGTACAGTTACCTGAGACTAGGTAACCTAGGTAACCCGCCTCAACTTTTGAACTTTTGATTAGGAAAGGTAACTGAATGGAATCCTGCCAGTAAGATCTATCAAACAAAGCCCATCAGGCAGAATAGAGTCTTCTCCAAACACGAACACACACACACACTTGATCACCCAGTGCACAGACTGGTCAGCACCTGATCTGTGACAGTGTACAATGCAAAGCTCTCTCAAATGCTTAAGAATAAAAGGGCATCAGCTAAACACAGTCATTAGTGAAAGCCAAATAGAATGCTTAGAAGCACTTCCAAACAAAAATATTTTATTAAATCTTCACTCATAGACATGGAAAGACTTTAGTTTTGATAATCCATCTTCTAATCCTGCCTCCCTAAAATTATCCATTCTTATTATTCATTCATAATAAATCTCCAGATTTATTTCACCAGCGTTGACAAAGCATTTCCCCACCTACACACAGTTCTAGGACATGGTTCTCCAGACCTTTAAGAGGACAGCCTTCCCAGGTTGCCTGTATTCCAAACACTATAATCCACCTTCACATTTAACGTAACACTCAGATGCTTCATCTTCCCTACATCTAACCAAATTCTCCTGTTTTGCTGAACACACATAAGGGGGCAGTCAGTGTGAGCAGCCTGTGCCCAAGAGGGGCAACGTGTCTCCTCCACCTGTACCAGCCACGGGGAAATCATGGCTCCGCAAGCCAATTCAGGCGAGGAACAGCCTGGATGAATAACCCACCTAGTTCCCCAGGTCCAGCTACGTTTCCCTCCTCGCTTCCCCAAAGAAAAAGGATGCCTACTGGACAAGAGCTCACTCTTCTTCTATCTACATAAGTGTGCTCAGCTGAGTGCAAACTCACAGCTATTAATCACAGTCCACTCCCTCCTGCTTTTTTTCTTTTAGTCTTTTTTTCTTGCTTGTGTGCTGAAGAAATGATATGCTGTAACAATAAAATCACATCGGTTTATCATTTCATTTCATCAAGTATCAAAACACCCACCTTCCAATTTTTTAATGCATCACAAGCATAAACCATGACCAACAGATTCAAATATTAAGTTCTGCAATACATATAAAACGGATTTGAAATACTGAAACTTCTCAACTGCTTGCAGATTTTTTGTTGTTGTTATTTTAGACTTAAAAATCAGATCAGAAATTGAATTTCATCAGAATAAAAAAAAGAAAACACAGACTGCTGGTACAACTACTCATTTTGTGTGTGTTGGGGGGGAAACAGCCTTTTGGACTCTCAGTTTTGTTTTGTTGCTGTCACCAGCAAAAATACTACTGTTGTGGAACTATTTTTGAGGTCTGAAACACATATTTTTCCTTTGACAAATCTTAAAAATATAGGAGCTCAACATAAAGCTTTGAAACTTCCAAAACAATGAGGGAAAAAAACCCCAAGCTTCAACAGGCAGATATTTTAATAGTATCACTCTATATAGTGAGATATCCAATTTGGGGGACAGTTAGAAACCTAGCAGTGAATCAGGGAAAAGAAAACTATCCTAGAAGAAAGCTTGTTTATGCTGGAATGGATGTGCAACTTCACCCGACCCATTTCCTAYGACCTAACATGATCCCAATACGCAGGGCACGTAGGCTTAGCACTCGAACAGGTAGCCTCTCACTCGTAAGTCCTACAGAGAGCAATAAATAAATAAATAAAAAGGCAACGGAACTTTTTACATTTCTGCTTCTACAGCTTTTAGAAATGAAAATACTCAAGGGCTTTGGTTCCCTTTGGCACCAGCATCACCAAGTTTCAGTGCAGCATTGCCACAGTGAACAGCAGAAAGCTGCAGGTCCAGAATTCAGAACAAACAGCATCATCTAATGGCAGAAATCCGACTTGCAGATCAGAGGCAGAAAGAAAAGAAAGGCAGAGAGGAAAGAAAGAGGGTCTCCTCCTAAAGTTTAAGTGCTCTGATACGCCCTCACATACTTCATCACCAGGTTTAGAGGGAAAAGAAGGTATACTTAGTAAGAGGCAAACAGAGAAAGAAAATTGCAGGCTCATAAATGCTTTTTGATAAGTTTACCTCAGGATGAAGCTTGTAAGACATGAGAGCTCAGCAGCACCCGGTGAAGGGGAGCTACAGGAGCAGAGGAAGGTTACTAACTGCAACACACCAAAATGAAACTGCACWCTAACCTTTTCTAAGCACATATTTAAACTCCCCTCCATCTCAGTGCTTCTTTTTYTGGTGGAAAATGGCAGTCAAAATTAATACCACAATTCAGATATATGCATTCATGGTTTAAATCCTGCTTGCTGRTCAGGGCTAAGGCATCTCCTCCCCAGAGCATAAAGTGTTGTGCAGGGCCACCTTCATTTCTTCCTTACCCTTGACGTAGCACATGGAATACCACTAAAATCAATACCTATGCCGTAAATCCATCACAAAAAGTAATTAATTACATATACCGTGCTCCTTTACTTCCTTAATGAAAYTGACCTACTGTTGTTTCCAAAATAGCAACTACCATATTACAGGACCAATGGCTAAACCTCAAGGTCAGAAAAAACAGAAAATCCTCATTTCTATTTGTTTGGGGCTTTATTTTGCTTGCACATATGTTTACAAACTTTAGGATTCTCACAAAAGCACAAGCTGAGACACTTCAGTATTTCACAGTTAMCCTAACCATAGTAACTGCTCAAGAATCGTATGAAAAGATGATCAATTCTTGTGGCTCACAGAATTAAAACACCAAACACCACGTCCTGTAAACACAGAGGAAGAGAATGCCATACATATCCAGAAGGGATCATGTCCAACATGTACAGAATTACGGCATCAGCCCATTGTGAAGCCTGCTGCAGCTTTAAGGAAAAAAAAAAAAATGTGGGATGGCAATTAAGGAAAAAAAGGGGAAAATGCAAAGTTCATGCTGAGGTTAGAACAATGGAAAACAAGAGAGAACGGTAGCAAATTTCCCTGTTCTAGCAATGGAAAAATATCTCTCACTGGTATCTTCCACCAGGAAAATCATAAAGAATTTGCAACAACAGTTCAAATCTGATYTGGAGAGAAAATATTCAGAAAGTCAGACGATCCTCCAAACACCACAGCCTTGCCCCCAGCAATCAGTGATACTGGCAAAGAGCAAGAACCAAGGAACCAAGAAAAAACAGGCTACTACAAGTCTTCAACCTTTCATAGGATGCATACCAGAAAGTGGTTATGTTAGTAACAGTTTTCCTAACACTTGAGTACTCTAACCAAATTCAGTTCTTCACCTATTAAAGCACCAAGAAATACACGACGTTGAAACAGTACCCTTCACCTAAGAATCATATATAAACAGAAATTCTTTCAATATGTCAAAACACTTTGCAAGTTACTGGAATTGGTAACATCCTATGTCCTACTAAAATACTTTAACCTGGTCATTTCATATAGGCCTCAAAATGTCAACCTGGAAAAAGAAATGAGGGAACTAATCAAGGCTGCTGAGAAATTTGGTATCTTCTGATTTTAGTGGATTTTCTTGGCCAGTCGCCCAACAGATGCTGAGATTCTTGAAAATAGAATAACYCTGCAAAGCTCAAGAGAAAAATTTTCTGTGTCAAAAAGGTGAAACACTGCAAGAACTGCCTGCAGTATCTGCAGGACATCTGTAGCCACCTACTATACAGGAATGTTGGTTCATGTTTGCACTTACAGAAATTACTCCAAGTATCCAGTACTAGCTCACGGTACATCTTTCTTAAAAGCATTATATCAATACTACTTAGGCCATCAGATGAGCAAAGTTGCCACGGGAACATAGTAGAATTATTTCATATAAATGTCTCTYTTAAAAAATACAAAGTTTGCAATGAAAGGAGCACTTTTCAATGGCTGCTCATTTTAAATGGGAATATAAAATATCTCCATTTTGTGTACAGTTTTATTACTTATCCTAGGCAATTACAAAAAGGCTGTTTCACAATGACTTGCTAACTTTTCCTTCACTCTCTTAAAAAAAAAAATTACATGAATTTCAGCAGTTACTTAACAACTTAATATAAAACTATAAACTACACAAAAAYAATTTTCTCCTCACAATTTTTTACTCCAAATATCTCCAAGTCTTGTTCTTGCTTTTGACAAACATATGTCACAAAAAATCATCATTCAACAGCTCCCTTCACATTAGTAAAAGCYAGTGTAGATCACATATGTGTATATTCATGGTTTGGTCAGTCAGAGGCCCAGTCAATGATTCATAAGAACATAATAATATGCAAACTGATGTTTACATCCTGTGTTATCCACAAAAGATGATGACCACAGTAATCATATACATAACGTAGGCCAATAAAAGTAAGTTCTAGAAAGGAAGTATGGTATCCGGCATATGCCAACCTAGAGATTTAAGCTAATCATTGAGTGTATCCAGAGTCAGTATATGAACATGTCTTCATGTAATATGCAATTTAAATGCCGCTGGCAAGTCTCAAGGACAACGAACTGGGTAAGGCACACGCAGCAATTGGACCATCCATAGCAGTGACTGGATCAACGATACCATTTGCCAAAGTCTGTGTGTGGCAGGGCAGTGAAGACAAGGAGGAGCAGAGGAAGAGGATTAGAACAAGGCAAGAACATTAAATTGCTGCCTAGAAAGGGCCAGCATCATTAAAGAAAGCCTTGCACTATTCTTCTAGCAAAAAATGAATCATATTGAGATAAGTATAATTCAGCACTTTATAAACTGCAGTTTATTAGGAATGCATCTCCAGTTTCAAGGAAAACAAAATAACYCCTTTATTACTCATAGTGCCTCAACACTCAGAGAGCTTCTGATTTTGATGTTCCAGCATTTTTATGAAAATCTTCAGTGGATCTGGTAGTTCTTTTAGTCTTTACGATSGGGATGCAGCTGGCATAAAGTGTGCAAAAAAACTGGGCAGGAGATTTTAAAGACTAACATAAAAGCCATGAGCAAAGGACTTGAAACTGTTACCTTAATACGCCACAGCTGTAATTTTGAAGACACTCTGGAACCTGAGACACTTTTCTATTTGTGCTACCTCAAAATTAATTAACAGATTTAATTTCCATGGAAAACAAATAAGATATTAAAGTGCTGAGAGAGCTCATTTGAAATTTTACTGCAAACATTTACAATGCTGCACTCAAATAAAGTTATTAATTAAAAGACTTACTCTTGCAACAGTCTGAAAATAATCTCGTCCTTATCTAGCACAGCATTAAAACATAMGAATTGCCCTAGTCAAACATTTTAGCTGGTAGAAACATGTACAGCTTTTAGCTAAAAGATCGAGTTAAACATTCAAGAGCTCACCACTTCGGAGAACTAAGGTCCAAAAAGCCCCCCAAACCCCTTTTACCTCCTAAACTCTAAGCTAAGAATCCCTTCCATTTTAGTATGATGCTTAAAATTAGGGGAGGAAAAAAAAGTAATACTTTAACGTAGTTTTCTGCAAGAGGGAATCAAGGTTTGTAGTTCTTTTCTTCATCTTTCTGTCTCTCAACATCATATATAGTTAAATGAGGGGTGCTCTTTGTTGCAGGTAACTCCAGGCCAGATCAGGAATATGGCATATACTTAGCTCAAATATTCAATTTAAACCTAAGAAATAGAACAGATCGTGACACAGAGGCTTTCTGACTAACTTCTATAAGAGAGGCAATTAATTTGGATAAGACCTATTGCCTGGTCTGCTACAAAAATTATCATCCGCAGTTAAATAAAACAAGGTATTTGTCTGTGGGTTGAAGTTTTCTATTTATATTACTACAGCACGAAGATTAAGTTGAAGAGCCAAATTGTGACAACTTGATCTATGAGCACTGGCACCTTTTGCTAAACATATTCTAACTGGATTCACTGCACACCCTGCCCCAGTGCAGAAAAGAAAGGGAAACTGAATTCCAAACAAGTCAAATCTTGTTCATATTTTCAGGCAGAAGACTTTTCAAATTAGTAAGATAGTCTTACATAAAACACTTAAACACTTTGGTTTAAGTGTATAGGAAAAAAAAATCTTGGTTACACTAAAGAATATCCAAATATTTTACATGCTTTTTTTTGGTCAAAGTATTTTTAACTCCAAACCCTTTTTCTTTTCTCCCCAAATGTTTCCTTCCTGTGCTCTGCATTGACAAAAAGCAAGGCAATTACAGAAGAAAAAAGCCTTGCTGTAATCTGAAGTGAAGAATAAGCATGCTAAAAAAATCCCTCACAAAACATTTGCCTCACAGCGATCCCATTCAGCTAAGAAGAAGCTAGGCACACGCACCAAAGACAACTCCAGTACTTAGCTTGGTTCTCCTTCACCCACTCCCCCACAAACATCATAACTTTGCCAATGAAACAGATATTCCAAGATTACCACCATCAATGATCCATCATCTAATGACCCATCAGCACTGACAGGATTTAACATGTCCTGGGCATAAAGGTCTGGTTATATGAGGCTAATAATACAAGGCTGATAGAGACACCCCAAAAATTGCCCTTTTGTGGATTCACCAWTCTCCTTGCTCTCCAGCAAGATTATGCAGTCAAAGACCACAATTTCTGTCTCTTCACAGGAGAGGAAGGGAGACATGGCAGAGCAACAACAGCACTTTTCCTTTGCTTTTTCAAATACTGACAATGCATCTAATTAAATGTCTTAAGTATTTTGAAACAAGTTAAATTGCATTAAGTTCCTCACAGAAAAAATAGTTTTAGGGGAAAAGATAAGGTTAGACAGAAAACTACTGTCACAATAAGGCAGAGAATGTCAYCACCTCACTTTCCATTAGGTATTTCTTGAAACAAAGCAACACACATGCAAATTAATTGCCACTGCCAATTGTGCATTTGTTACATTTCTATTACAGAGGGCTATATCTTCTATACTTCTTTTTCACCAGCCTTCTTTCCCAGGGCTCATTCTTTAACAAAAACCACCACAGAGAACTGSGCTTTAAACTGAGAGTGGAAAATAAGTACTTAAAGTCTCCGCCCAAGAACACAGTATGCAAGACTGTGATGTATAGGCAAAGACAAAACCAACAAGGAGAGGGGAGAAGGGAGGAAATTTCACTTTTTCCTTTTGATAACCTCATTCACCTCCAAATGCAAGTCAAATCCTCCATTCCTTGCTCAACCTCAAGACCCACTTCCTTCTCTCCAGCACATTTAATAGAACCATACAAAGCATCTTTGTGAAAGGGACACAAAATCAAAATAAAATCCACAGCACTCCCCAACATGGGTGACAGGAGCTCTTGAGGGGGCATTCACAGGAGAACTGCACATTCACTTACAGCTTCAACATGCAACTGGTCAATACTTGGTGCCTAGTGTGTAGCACACCTGTATAAAACACACATGTAGCAGTTATACATGTTTTTTGTTTTCCTTGTTTGCAGTTCAGGGCTATTCAGGGGGAAAAAAAAAAAAAAAAAAAAAAAAGAGAGATACATCCATATGTCACAAGGGATTATTGGTGATTGTTGCGGCTCAGCAGGGCAGTACTCAGTAAAGAGGGATTGCCACAGTACGGTTTTAGGTTAGGTAACATTACAGAAACCAGCATGCACTGTTGATGTTATCATTGCTCAATGCTAAATGCCCCTAAATTAAAACTTTATCAAGTACTTTTCCTACCAATATGGACCCATCCAGCCTCACAAAACATGCAAATGSGTGGTAAGCCTAGCAACAGCCATTTTAATAAGTGCATCTCATTTTACAGCTTATATGTCTTTGCCCACCCTTGTACCCCTTAAGAGCTTATCACAATAGTGCAAATAAAACTATGAGGAAGAAAAGACGTAAAGAATGCATTCCTAGTGCTAAGAGAGCGCAAGCCAAAGAATGCTTTTTAAAAAACAAAGAATGTTTTTTAAACAGTAAATGCAGAAGCAGTGCAGCTCCAACAAGAGATTTTTCTGTTCTGAAGCATTACAACAAGATTTAGCACTACTGCCAAAAAACGAGGGCACTAATCCCCCACAATTACTGTTTTTATAGCAGGTGGAGACCATAAGCATAGAAAGAAGAGTGGCCTTTGTAGAGTAATTATCCTCCCACAACAGGCATTCCCCATTGCTTTCACTCGACCGCTCGCACTCCTCACTGCGGGGTTACCAAAGCCATCCCGCTCGGGGACACACATCCCACTGGAGGCCAAAATCCATCTCCAAGAGGAAAAGGAGGCCGAGCCTCAGCTCTCCAGCAAACTCCGAGACCATGGAGAAACTCAAAGGACTTAGTCCAAGCCACCACACAAGACCGTTGGGGACTACTTGCATCTTCAGACAACCTGAGGAAACCTTGTTTTCTCTGAAAATAATMATTTTTTTWAAAAATCGGTGCTAGATTATTATCAGTGCTTTTAGTAGTGCTTTATCATAAGATAAAATCTAGCTTATGTTATTTTGGATTGATTGCAGTAAGTAAATGCTGTGTAAACCCAGCATATGCATGAAACTCTTGCATGTGTGAGAGATTTCTCTGACAAGACAGGGAAATCATGAACTACCTTTTCAATTCTAGGTCTGACCCTTGCYCTCTTTCCACAAATATGCATTCCTGTAGGCAAACTGCCTTAAAAATGCAAAGTCCTTTTGGCCAGACCAATTTAAAATGCATGAAATACACTGAGTGTGCATACACGAGGCCACACTGCTGGCACTTCTGAAGTTTCAATGGCACTTCAGCAAGGTTCCATGATATCACACAGAAGGATCTAAGTAATTTTCAAGACAGCGTAAAGCAATAATATTTGCAGGCAGTTTAAGACAAGTTAATACCCAGTTTCCATTGAAAACAGTAAGTCTGCATGCCTAATTGCTCCAGGGCCTTTGAAAATCCCAGCCAAAAAGCACAATAAGCAGTAAATCAACCCTTTAAAAATGAAAACACTCCCCTCATCATAAGGTATTCTTGCCCACTAAAGTGCAACTTACTTATGTAAGCACCTATTGCATCATAAAGGGTCACAGACAGAACTACACAAAGCCAAAGGGATTAACAAGATTAATACTGTTATTCAGAAATATTAAAATCCATTATTTTATACGGTAATATGAATTTTCCATCTGTATGCCTACAGTAGAAGCAACTGTCAGTCCAAGAGAGCAACACGGCTCAGATTTTCCATCTCTCTTCCCTCCCAAAGGAAAGGAAAGCAGAGAACTCCTCCTGCAACACAGTCTGAACACACCTTGCTGCCACTGTAAAAGCCCAGCTTGTTGGGCACTGCAGTAGGTGAGACCAGATTTCATCGTCTCCGTGCAAGAAAAAAAGATTATCTTTGCAAAATAAAGTCACAAGGTGTGTAAAATAATAATCACAGGAAAAATATTTAGGGCTCAGAAGCTGCTTTACAGAGATTGACCTTTTGGTACCCAATGCCTCAAAATTTCACTGACAAGAGAATTAAGCTCAGATTATCTCATCATATTTAGCTTTCTGCACATAAAGCAGTAACACTGGCCTTGTTTGTAGACCTTAAGAAAGAAGTAAAATGTGAAATTGGATCCTTAAAAATCTGAATGTGAAAAATGTGAAATTAGATCCTTAAAAGCAGATAAAACCTTTGATTTCTTATGATTATTCTTAAATCAACTTTCTTCTTCTGATTCAGAAATACAATGAAACACAAGAGAACTATCCCAAACATCTCAATACAAAACGGTATCAATAAAAAAGGCTACTCAAGAAAAGTTCCTACCAGAACGAGGCTGCCATAAAGAAACCTGTTTGTAGGAGAAAAGAAACATAACTTCCTTAGACTCAACAGACGGTTTTTCTCTAAAGCAAGAAACTCACGTTGAAGAACTGCAGGAAAAAATTTCATAAAACTGAACTGATTCTAAGAAGCAATATTATGTTGCTTAGGTCAAAAGAAAACAGTAAACTATGTCATCTTCTGCAATGCTCAGGAGCACAGCAAGACTTTTTTTTGTGATAGCTTTTACTGTTGAAATTTGGTTAGCCCAGAAAGTTGAGGAAAGCAGAATGTTGTATTACTTTCAGAAAAGGGATTTCATAGTCAGAAATGTGCTGTTGTTCCCTTTCTTCTTCACTTTGGAAA
This sequence comes from Eudromia elegans, assembly GCA_003342815.1. Classification (NCBI taxonomy): domain Eukaryota; kingdom Metazoa; phylum Chordata; class Aves; order Tinamiformes; family Tinamidae; genus Eudromia; species Eudromia elegans. The sequence continues at coordinate 1,779,342 of PTEX01000115.1, read as the reverse complement.
CAGAACTAACTTTCCAAAAGGGAATTCTAAAGGCAAAAGATTCAAAGTGATTTGATGAAAGCAGACCTACATCTTGCATGAAAGTGGCAGGCAAAAATAAAAGGCACAGAACAAAAGGGGGAAAAAGAAGAGAGGAATGGAAGAAGAAAATTCAAAGATAAAAAACAAAATTCAAGTAGCAATTCCCATCGAYTTTCCTTCAAAGTCTGATTGAAGTTTAGACTCATAGACATTTTCCTCTTAAACTATCTGCAGACATGTGAAAATAAAGGAAAGAAACCAATCCTATAGCTTTGCAAGTTCTAGCATCAAGATGTATACTGATCCACATTACACTGATTAAAAAGTTCATATGCCTATTACAGTAGCTATACATGAACTTGATTTTTTTGAAATACTAAGGCAGTCAAAAAAATTGCTTGCTTTTGCAACACTTATTTTAACCTATATGTATATCAAAGGTATGTCAATAATGAGCAGATGTATGCATCTGTTTACACACCAGAGTTTTGGAAAGAAGAGAAAGAAAAGAAATGGAAAAAGAAAAAAAATGTACCTTGTCTTGGTTTTCCTTGTTTTTATAACACAAATTTCCAATCAAACGAATGAGATGAGATTTAAAACCCACAGCTGGATGTGAAATTTCTTCCTGCCCTGTCATAGCATGTGTGGCAGTGAAAATATTTACAGTCTGTTTCCCAGCAAGATGAGTTAATCGCAGCGTATCTGAAGAAAACAAACATTTTAATAAATAACTACCTGAAAATTATTCCTTGCATAACTGCTATTTAATAACTGTTAGCATCATAATTAACCAACAAAATTTCACATATTGAACACTGTATCAAAAGAAGTTTGCTTTTTAAAAAAAAWTTTTGTGTTACTATCATTACACGAGAGTGTCCCTAAAACAAAAGGTATTTTTGCATCCTTTTTACACACTGACCTAGCTCAACACAGAGTATGAAGGGTGATTCCACTCATCTCTACTCRAATGTTCAAGCTTATGAATTGTTAATGATTTTGACCTTCTAAATACAGACATTTAGTTTAAATCATTTCAAATCATTTGAAAAACAGAAGTTAGCTAAAAAAATTATTTCATTTCAAACTCATACTAATTATGGCATTACTTTTTCCTTTTTCGTGCTCAGTAAGGTGAGAAACGGTTTCAGTTCATCTAGCACCTTGCCATGCCATTACAAATTCTTGACCAACTACTGTAATTCTCTCAACTAATGGACACTAATGCTCCTGTAGGTTAAATGTTGGTTTAGAGCAACTAGAATTTTTCTTCTTTTTCTGTCCCTTTTAGAAGACCTAAACAAACACTTAGCCAGAAACAAGAAAAAGGGAAAATAAAATGTGTGAAAACCATGTTTCACAAAAAGTCTACACCCAAATAAAAGTTGTAGTCACACCAGCACCTGCTAGTCCATACAATAGAGAGGCTCATTTACTAGAAATTTTGTGTATATTAAAAAACAAGCAATTAAAATTAAGCATTTTCCCCCAATAGCCCTGCAATGCTAATAATTGGTTCAGCATGACATCTGCCTAAAAATGCTACATGCAACTTACACTGAAACAAGATGTAGCAATACTAGGTTATAGCACAGGGTAAAACAGTAATGGAGGCTGAAGAAAAATCTTGATGGCTGAAAAAGGCCCTAAAATTTGAATTAAGAAAAAAAAAAAAAATCCACTAACAATCCAACTTCATTACAGTGCAAACAAAATGAAATGAAGAACAAATGTAACAAATTTATCTACCTGGCATGGAGAGAGGGATGCAACATAAGAAGAGCAGCAGTCCCCCTCGATGCGTGATGCCAGCTGCAAGACAGCTGTGCTCCCCTCAATCAGGGCACATCCTACAAAGCAAAGCAACTGCCTCCTGGGATGTCACCCATTCCCTCAACTGAACACCTCCTTCTGCCCTTCTTTCTYGTGATCCTAACAAGTAACCTAACCCTTCCAATGAATGTCTCAGTCCAAAAGACAACCTCCCTGGTGATATTCTCCAAATACTGTGCAATCAGACAATTAAAAGTGCTAAAGACATTAAAATTGCAGTAACATACAGCACTACTCATCTATTGAAAATAGAGCTTCCTAGTTGATACATCAAACAGATATTTTTCTAATCCTTTCTATAATCACAGATTAACTTGGACCAAATAACTTTCAATAGGAGATTTTTTTTTCCAGTGATTATCTGAAGTTCATCTTCATCAAAAGATCTCTCCCTTAAAAGAAAATATTTTCCAACATCTTCAGATCAGAGGTTAGCTGATATCAGGAGCTCAGTATTTCTTAATCCATTTTGCTAATCAAAGGAGATGGGTAGTCAGAAGATAGGTTTAAAGAGAGCCTATAAGATAAACTGATAAATTCCTGCTGGCTGAAGGCGCTTGGAAACTATGAACAACACACAGGCCAATAATGTTAGAGTTTGCACCCATGTTTAACTAGCCTGAAGACAGCTGGGGAGAAAAGTCAGTCTGTGCACAGCTGGAAACAGCAGGACCAGCCTACAGACCGCTGCTAACCTTACCAGAATGATCTGCATCTCAGTGTTTCACAAAACACACGCAGATGATACATCTATTGTTGCAGGTCGTCTTGATGTAAGTTATAATGGGATACACCTCAATATCTTCAAATGTAGAACTGCTATTACAAAGAGGACCTTCAATAGAGAGAGCTGGTAAACAGCCGTTTCAGCCTGAACATTATGCAATTGATTCTCTAACATCCATCCAAAGTTACTCAGAAAGCTCTGCACTATATCAGTCTCAGAAAGCACCATGATTTAAGAAGGTACAAGCCTCATGTACTCTTTTCYTCCTTTCTCTCAGAGTATTTAGGTTCTCTCTGAATCGTCCTGGCTTCATTTTATTCAAAGATGCTATTTTATTGTTGCTTAACAGAACAAAACTTCTTTCAATCTAATCTTTAAAAGCCATTGCATTTGATTAAGAACTTTCGATTCATATTTGGTTTCAGTTTTAATATGGTGGGTAGAAGGGAACAGACATTGAAAAGTCCCATTTCTGCTTCTTGAAGAAGTTCCTCCACACATACTCATTCAGTGGAAGAACATAGGAAATGGCTGCCCTTTGCACAACTCTTACCATATAAACAGYGCATTGCTGAGAGTTGAATAAAGGCTCTGTTGGGTTATAGGAGGCAACAGAGCAGGTAGAGCAGCTGAAAAATTCCAGGAACAAATCAAATATTTGAAAATGTAGATTAATTCAATCTCCTATTTATTTATTTTATTAGAAGGTCAGAATCATAATTACCATCAGTTGTGAAAAACATGTTTTCATTCACAGAACAAGATGACTTGAATCCAGCCAGCACTTCATAAACTCTGTGGCTTTTCACTCACCTATAGCTGTTTCAAGCAACCCAGGCACAACTTGTAGATGTTCTAACCGTMCGTTGTTTGATGTCATTTCACAAAGAACATCAAGGAGTCGAATTGTAACCAGGGCTTCCTGTAAATGAAAATGCATTTCTAAAAATTTTATACGAAGAGCAACATCTGAACGTAAAATCTGATGAGCGAGTGAAGGACAAAACTTTCAGAAATTTAGCTTCTTTGAAGGTCTTTGGAACTGCCAAGAGTAAACTTATATAAAATAGGAACACTATTCTAGAACAAAAATGATGTACTGTGTTGCAGCCATTTCTTTTCTATGGTCAAACACAGTGTTATACGTACCCTGAAACATCTCAGGGAAAACAAAACAGAGCCATAAGGGATAAAATTTTAACAAAAACACAGTAGCTTCCAAAAGTAGAAATACAGAAAATTACTAGCTGAGAAAATTATTTCTGTATAAATGTTTTCTTTGAGTTTATTCAGAAGGAGCGTCCCACTTTAAAGACAGAAACACCGCCTGCAAGACACCAATGTTTTATCCGCAGGAATTCTGTAAAGTTCTGTGGTCAAATGAACTTTGGCTGCGAGAATTTACATTATTCTTGAGTAAATAGGATAGGAATCATAGATGCAGCATTTTGGTTAGGTACAAGACACACAATTTTATTTGCATATTATTTATTCAACCAGAAAACTATTTTTTCCTTGCGAGTTGCATTGACGTATGCTTAGAATGACAATCCAGCACTTACAGACTTACAGAAAGTTACCCTAAAATCGTACAGAATAATTTGGAAGACCACATATTGCTCAAGATAGACTGCGACTGCAACCTGATTCCTTACAAGGTGCGCTCTGTAAACTGCAAGTTGCCATGAAAAGGCTCCTACGTGCATCAGAGCAACTATTTCCACCTTGCTTCCTTCTTGTCCACCAGATGGGAGGTACAAAATCCAAGGTTCCCTAGGGAATCCACATACACCTAATAAATTACACARCAGATGGGACACAGACAACATTTTAAGAGACGGGCCAGTTTCAGGGTATTCAAAACACTTTCAGTGTGGCCTCCCAATTTTGGATGTTAAGACAGCTTACTAATACAGACACAGACTGACCAAGCCATCTACCTTCACGGCCACAGGAAAAGCCCTTGATATTTTAAAAATGCTTTAGGTCACACCTGTGCTAATGACAGAGTCTATATATACACTTTTTTTTTTTTTTTWAAGTGAAGTACAACTCTTAGTCAAAAACTAAAATACTCAAATAATCAATCACTTCTAGTAAGAAGAGAAACAGTTTCTTGAATTTGTTTAGTTGTTATTTCTTCTCTCATGGAAAACATGAGTCACATAAGCATATACACACATTTTATTAAAGTTCTTACAACTTCTTTTGATTTACTCCGCTATTCATGAACTGTGTTACAGCCACTAAATATCCATATTTTYACCAAACAGTGCTATTTAATTTATCCTGCCTCATGTTTATATGAGAGAAAGACAGAAAGTCGATGCCTAACAAGACAACTGATATAGCAGTATTCTCAGTACTGCTGTCCCAGCACCTTCAAGTTGGACAGAGACCTTCCGCTAGGCACAAACAACTTTTTTTTTTTGCCTTTTTTTTTTTTTGCTTTTTTCCAAGAACTGAAACCACAGAATACTTGGAAAGTAACCACAAAGAATTAAAAATAACAAAACAGGAGTGGGGGGGGAAATTATCTCAGTATATTTTCTCTTACTGCCAAGTTGATACCTTCTCCGGAATCAGTTTCTTAAGATATCTAGGATAAAGAGGTTAGTGGAGTTCTGTGTAGAGGGAAACAAAGTGGGAAAMACGAAGCTATCTCTTTTGGACAGGTAAGAATAGATGTTGAAGACTTGCCTCCCATTTTAATTGTTCTTATACTCCCATCTATACTTCCTCTTGAAGTGATTTGGTAACTTTCTGTAGGACCTTTTTACGCATTATTTGTACACTGAAACTTGCATGTATTTCATCTCCCCATCCTCTTCCTCACCAAAAAAACCCAGGAATATACAAYGCCGTTTATATGGTTTTTTTATAATGTTAAAGTTTTTCTTTTTATTAGCAAAYTAAAATAATACGGGAGAGGATTTTAGGAGTTTCTCTGCCTGAACCTACTACAGGTTAAATTTAAGAATAAAGTATCTCCCATCACATGCATATTGTTTGACCAACACATACTAAGGTTTCAAAGGTTTAAGTTTTCTGGCTAGTGTTTGCTCCTTTTTTTTGTCCCCTACCACCTCCTTTTTTTAAAAAACGTAAATTCACACCAGCTAAAAACATTAAAATTCTAACTCTTATTCTATACAAATGGCACCCCTGTCTGGAATATAGCCACCTAATGCAGTACCAACAAATATTCTACAACTCAGGGTGTTAATTGCTCTCTGTACTCCTATGGACATTCTTAGGTACGTTGTTTAACCATTTGTTGAAAATAASAGGAAGAAGAAAAAGAATAGATTGTTTTAAAAGATCACTATCCTTAGATGGTTGAAACCTCCTTATTGTACTATACGGTGGGGCAAGTAGCCAGCAGTTCTTGGATACTTCATAAGAAGGAAATAAAATAAGACCAACACTTAGCTCCRCATCAGAGGTTCCCAAAGTGCAGCCCACAAGCCTCTTGCGACCCGTAAAAGCCTTCCTATTTAGCTTGCAAAGGGGCTTCATTGTGGCCATCCTCAACAAAACTGGTTCATTAAGTCTGAAGCAATAACGGATCCCATCCAAGCAGACTAGAGTTGTGCTGAGTGTCAGGGTGCTGGAGAAAGGAGTCATCCCAGCTCTCCAATTTGAGTCTGTGGACCTAAAAAGCCCCAGGAGCACTTTGCCAGAATCACACAGGGGCCACCACACAGTCCAAATTGTGGGGCAACAGGAATAAAGAGTCAAGAGCTACAGCTCTCAATAGCAGGGAGGGTCACTGTGCTTTTCAGACAGCTTGCACAGCACTGAGCTGCTCTCACAGGCATCACYCAAGTGCTCCAGGTCTCCAACAGACTGGGAGCACCTGCCAGGTGAAAAGCCAACCGCAAGTTCAAAGTATTAGTTTTTAGGCACTTTACAAGGTGTCCAGTCCCAAATGCAGTTATTTAAGCTTAAAAAGTGTTCTCCTCATATATATACACACATATATAAATAAAGTTAGATTCATATTTGAACAAAACATAATTTGCAAAGTGAAACAATTACAAGTGATCCCTAGTAACAGCATAATGAAGTCCCCAAATACTTGGCAACTTAAAACTTTTTTTTTTTAAAAGAGGTATTTTACATGGTAGATGTAGTTTTATCTCAAAGTACCAAGTCCTTTGTCATCCTCAAATTCCCAACGTCTCCTCTCCAAATACTTGCCTGTTGTCCTACAAATCTAACAGTGAACAAAATCACTGCTTTAGCAATACAAAGAAAACTCTGGAACATATGGAAATAGTATCTGGTTTTATGTGCTAGTGGCAGTGCAGAATCATCACTTCAGATTTTAACACTGCAGTGTTTTATCAGTTGTACCTCATCTTTGGCATCTGCTGCAGAAGTCAACTTGAGCACAGCTTGACATTTCTCCTGGAAACAGCCTGCAAGGAAGTCAGCGTGTCTCAAGAACACCATYGTTTCTTCAGGGGTAACAGGGTTCTTCTCACTTATTTTCGCCATTATTAGGTCTAACAAAGTAACTCTGGAATTGGAAAACAACTTGTTAACCAAATTCACTAAGTTAACAGAAGAATACGTAGATRAGGTTGTTAAATATGATACTAACAATTTTATTAACATTTTAACTTTTTTTGAAAAAATAAAACATGATTAATTTCTGTTCATCATATATGGTGAACCATTCAAATTCAATTCAACATTCAATTAATGCAATCTAGACAATGAAATTCCTATTTTTCTCAAGCCCATTTCAATTTCTATATTGAATGTCCTGACATAAAATTATAGTGACTGCCTATGCTTGTATGTAAAATTTCCACTGAAGTAGCTTTTAAAAGCTGTTAAGTTCAATAAAATAGACATTTTGACAGCTTCCATTTAAAAAATGTCAGCTTTTCCCAGCCCTTGCCTTGCATGCAGACCTTCATTAACTCTCCTTTCCAACTCAAAACAACGCTGAAAAGAAACAAAAGAAAGAAAAATGCCTACACTTAGTTCTATGCATTTTTTTCAAAACTGCCATCAGATGGACTATAGAGAATCCAAGTTAATTATCCATATACCCACTCTGAGTTATTTAGGATATTAAGCCAGCCGGTAAGTGAACACTTAGCAAAAGTGCTCTACAAAATGCCCTTAAGACATTTATTTTAACAGTTTTAATGTTGTTTAAACTCTAATATCCATATCATATTCTGGTACCATGCCCTTGCYCATGCACAAACTACCAAAGATCACTACGCAGTACCCTAGCTATGAAGGGTTTGAGTTTTGACATATTACACTAAAATCAAGTAGAATGCATAGATGTGTCATTTCTGCCCGAGGCGGAAGTTCTTACCAAGTGTAAAGATTTTCAGGTCTATCCTTAGCTAAGAAAACAGGTTGCTCACAGATTTTAATATTGGAGCCATTTATTCCAGAGCATTATCATCTCCCTGTTATGGAAATTTTACCAATGGTTCCTGAGCTAACAGTCCAAATACATCTTTTAAAAAGACATGCAGTCCTTCCATAAAGGAGTTGGAGAGCGACCACATACTCTCACAGGCTCTTTTAGAGAAAATTATTGTCAATATTGCCAATAATGATCTTCTTAACTTCCTCCTTTTTGCATTACTCATCCTCTAGCAATATAATCATGCCCTGGATGATCATAATCCTTCCAAAGAAATAGGAGTAACCTGAAAACCCCAACTGTATGCAATTTCTTCAAARGTTCCTGTTCTTTTTAAGCATTCAGGTGTCAAGATGTTTYTTGAGCTTTCCTCAGGCACAGTCACTCAGGACATCCCCACCCTCCCCCTCTGAACTGCAAGCATGGCTTGCACTTGGGCAAGATGTCCTGGAAGCAATGCTTTTCGTTCTGCGCAAATTCCCTTTCCTTTCCTCTATTATTTCTTGTAGTCATCTTCTAAAACTCCCTAAACCTTTCCCAGTGAGTTTACTCAAATATGTCATTTGCATATGTCTTTTAGATTATCTCACAACAGTTCTTCAGCTAGTCAAACATGACAAGTGTTTGTGCCAGTTTTTAGCATACCTTGTCATGAATTTTCCTAACACTCAGTTCATTATCTGATAATTTTATATGTTGCAGGATTGGGCTTTTCTTCTAGTCATTTATTTTCTTCACAGTAAAGGTATTTTACAAGGTTTAGACAAAGTTTGCCAGGTATCTCTCATCTAGGCAGAGTCAAAAAAGTTGGAGCCTTGCAGCAGTTCTCTTAACCAGAATCCACTACGTGGAGACTCATTCAAGAAGYGGTCTCTGGTGTTTCTGGTAGTAAATTGAAGGTGCTGTTCCTTCCTACTTCCTGACTCTGCTATTGGCATATCTAACTGCTGACATGGAGTTCATGCAAAGGAATAATTTTACTGGCCCTCCAAGTATGGCCTACATTCAGTGTAGCTTCATACCAATAAACCTCTGATTACAATGGCTGTCTTCTTGATTTCTCACCACGTGCTGATCCGCAGTAGATCTACAAGAAATCTCACAATTTTCATTACTTCAGCATGTAACGTTTGAAAGGAGAGTTCATGGATAGAAGAGACATGCCCCAAGTTTATCTTAGAATCATAGAATCATAGAATGGCTAGGGTTGGAAGGGACCTGTAGAGGTCATCTAGKCCAACCCCCCTGCACACGCAGGGTCCCCTAAAGCAATCTTCATACTGCATTACATACAGGTCTTCCACCTCTAAATCCTCGTTCCCACTAGGTTGTGTTCTAACCTCTTCCAGATGGGAGACTCACAGATCTGCTATGTTTTCATTACCCGATCTTCTCAGATTCACACAGAGGTTTTGTGACAGCTTTCTCTGCAACTCTGCCACCACCTCTCAGAATAGGCAGGAAAATCATTCAGTCTTTCTATAAGAACAGTCTTTACACTTTTCTGCAGGTACTAACTACCTGGTTTCTTACTCAAATACTCTGGTTTCTCAAAACCACTGTTTCACGAAGATTTACCCAACACTAGAGAGACGTAATGGAGCTCTCCATATGGAGCACCACTTCCATACAGCTTCACAACACAGCTAGGTAAAAGCCAGCCTGACATTTTTCCTGTCTGACTTTCCTTTTTAGTCTGTTTTTCCCCCCTCGAAAAAAATCTCTAGCAATAATGTTTTTATGAGACGAAGTAGACCCTTTCTCAATTTTCCACTTCTCTTGTTTTCAAACTACGCTTGAAAGCATCCCATTACAAATATAATTGACTGAAAATTGTTAAATTCATGGAGAAATACAGTCCAGTTCTCCTTCAATTATTTTGTCTCTGTAAGCATTACCAAGAACACAAACCAGCAATTGAATGTAGGCAAGAAGAGGTGCCGGTTACACTACTTGAGTGCTCATTTCACTGCTAGTGACTGTATGAAAGGCCACATAATTCACTAATAATACTTCACATGAAATAGCCAAATCTGTAAATTTTAAAGATGCAAACAGTTGAGTACCCTAAAAAATATCCCAAGCATCTCAATTCTGTAAATTTGTTGTTATTAATGAAAGAAGAATATTCCTTTCTTTCAGAAGGGAGAACATGGATGTACACATTTTGAAGATTTTACAATGCAATTAGACTATCGAGGTATTAACTTCTATTGTCCATGCTCAAGGCTAACATTTATTACAGCAAAATGGGTCTTTTCTAAATACTTTTGCACATGAATTTCTAAATACTTTTGCACATCTCAAACCTGGCAAAGAATCTGAGTACCTTCACAACCTTTTGGTTCCATATCCTAGCCATAGGTTTCCACATTAATCACCTGTACAGAAATGGCAGGCATTATCACATTGTCATATACCTTTCAGAGCCAAAACAGCATGAGAAAAATTGATCATATTTTCACAGTATCTATTTAAGGCCATCCACAAACTCAGACATGCAACAGCAAATCATTTAAGTTTGGTTTGAAAATGCAAACACTATTCTCCATAAGTGAGGAGTTTGTCTTTTAACTTAAAATTTACACACCTGATTCACTTCTGCAACAAGAAGGGGTACTCTCTGGCATACACCACGGCCACAATATCACAAATACACTAGATTTCCATTACAGGAAATACTTTAAATAGTGCAAATACTGGAAATACTGCGGTTACTGCATATACTTTGGTTATCTATGGTAACTGCCAGCTTTTTCTTTTTTTTWAAAAATCACCACTAATGTACATATTAGCAAACTTCCACAGCACAGTTCATTACTTTTCAGTAAACAGAGTGAAAATAAATATATTTAATGTGCACAATACAGAATACTGTAACAGTTACCATTTATTTATGAGCTCAAACTGCCTTGTCCAGACACCTCAATACCACATCTGTCACACGAATGACAAAAGGTCTCTGTCAGCCTCCATGGGCGCCCAGTGTGGTGCTCTTGCGGTGAAGCTCCTTGTCTCATTTTGCAACAACAAATTCCCTTTTCTGCTTTGGTTTACATGGTCACTTCTCCTCCCCCCACCACCACCACTTAACGATAGTCAAAATGTTTTTATCTAAATTTGATTTGTCTTCTCATACATCTCGAAGGAATTCACCCTTAAGTATGCTAAAAAGTTATATATAGGATGGTGCTGCTGGGTCTTCTTCTGCAGTTCAGATGCAAAAGGGCTATTTCTACAATGTGTACTTCAGTGGTTCGGTATGTTTGATAGCAAATGAAGTAGCCACAAACTCATAAACTTCACGACTAACTTTACTTGCATTGTAAAACTTTTGTGACTGATAATAAATTTGGTGGCTATCCTATGACTAGTCATCTAGTGCAGGCATCCATATACCTACACAAAAACTTCATAATAACTTAAGAAACATGGTACAAGCAAGCAATTCCATCTGAGATCTTTCTAGAAACTCCTTAGCTATACAAAATTCCCCATTGCTCTAAGAAAAAAATAACTAAATTAAGACAGCCAGGACTGTCTGCAAGGGGAACCGGGGTGAGTGGGGCAAAATCATGGCAATCCCTGAAACAAACAAACAAAACCCCTTGCTCTTTCTATTTAACTATCTGGTTAAGGAAACCCTCCCTACTTCTACAAATAGCAAGCATACAGCTCATACTCACTCCCACTTGGTCAGTCTGAATACTCTTACTCCTTTATTTTACGCCCCATTCTTACATATTGACTGTATTTTATCTACTCATTTTAAATCTATCATATTCCTTCTTTACCTGCTGTTCCTTTSTTTTCTTTACAGTCTCTGATCAGTATCTGAATCGTCTTTTCTAAGTACAATGTGGCTTTAGCAACATCAAAAGAAGTGTAACTACAGCAAAAACTGTAAACAGGAATTTGCACCTTCCTTGCAGAAGTGGGAAATAAAGTAGTCATTTTGAAAGAGAGAACTATATGATCATGGAATGCATAAACTGTTAGAGAACTTGTGGAATTATAGTACAAAATTTCCAAGGATTTGTTTTTCYAACAACATAACTTTTATCTTTCATCATTCTTTATTAAAGCAATTGTAAATGAATATTTTTTCTCCTATAGAATTGGCCATTTTCCATCAATTCAGCACTCATTCATTCAAATGCTTGAATGAAAGCTAATTACAGTCTTTCTAGGATGAAGGTTTCTTATAACATTTTTTTTTAATAATGGAAATACTAAGAAATTGAATAATCACAGCCATCTTCACATCTCTGCTTTTTAGCTTCTACTAGCCAACAGTAGGTAGACATAGAGCTCCAGTAAAGCTAGTATCAGTCTTCCTTACAATTTCTGGTAATTAAAATATAGGTATGAACAGCTGAATACATTTTAAATACAGCTGTAAGACACTGCAGGGTGTGGTGCTCTTATGAAACCAAGGCATGGGCACGACGTCCTGTCTTTTTTTTTTTTTTTTTTTTTTTTTTTTTTTAAGAATTTCTATACTGAGCAATGGCGCCAACCTGGATTCTGCAGCCCTACATAAATCACTGCCAGTTGTGGCTAAGCTGTAATGTTAACCAACCAATTTAAAACCATTACTGACATAGAAACATGTATTTAGAGATTTTGTGCCAACGATGAAACCACACAGTTTTTCAATCATGTGAACAGGATACTCTATATGGAATGCTAAATACTAAAAGCCACATTGGTTTTTGGGGTTACCTTTCTTGATTGCTCAGTTTGGCATAGAGGGCTTTTACCAACTCTGGACATTTCAGCAAATGCTCTGTCACAATCAAGAACCTGAAGAAGGGAGAAAAAAAAAAAAAAAGAGAGAGAAAAATGAATTACTGGTTCTACAATGAAAACACCACTTACATTTAGTCTACTCAGTGCTGGTTATTTTTAATTGTTAGATGACCATGTAATGTGTATCTAGACCTCTTTGCTAAGGGATACAAATCATCACAAACTAATTACTCATGGTTCTCCTGGTTATTTTGCCTATTTTGGCAATGGGCATTTCCTCTCAAGACAGTACAGTTTAATGAGTTTTCCTTCATTCACTTGTGTGGAAGTCTTTTGCTTGTTATAGAAAAGGCACACCATCATTCAAATAAAAAATAGCCAGTTCAAGTCTTCATATACYTCAACAAAAAGCCAAAATATATACTTGGAAATACATGATATACATCAGAAGAAGTTTTTATGATATTGTTTTTTAAGCCACCAGGTAATCAAAGGAAGTATTCAAATATCCAAATAACTTACTCAAATAACTTTTCCTTAAAAAAAACTAACAAGGCATCAGAGCTTTGTGTGAAGCAAAGCAGCAAAATACTTGTGAGCTACCAAAACTACCCCKCTTGAATTACAAGTATCTCAACCAGTCAGTCTAACTGAATATTTTCAATACAGTAACTCACAGTATGACCTAACCCTGTGCTAACACCAACATATACATTAATAATCACCCTCATGAGCATCACTCGTAGGAATCTATAGGAAAACTTAATCTAATTTCAATCTAGCTGCATAGTCCAAACACTACAAAAACAAGCAAACTAATAAACAAAATCCTCACTCTAAACAGTGTATTTTTTTTCTTCAAATTACATTTCTAGAAGCACCAACAATGTTATATACAACAAAGGTTAACACATGCTTAATGATGTGTTTTTAATCAGTACGTACATTCAGTGAGTGTAGAATCACCAGGGCTCAAACTCAGAATTATTAACAGGAGATAAAGATGAAAGTAATTTTAATATTCTTTCCTCCACCTCCCTTTTGCCTTTTGCTTTGCTGATAGAGTTTTAGTTTGCATATCATAGAATCAYAGAATGCTTAAGGTTGGAAGGGACCTCTAGAGGTCATCTAGTCCAACCCCCCTGCACACGCAGGGTCTCCTAGAGCATGTGGCACAGGGTGGTCTCCAAGTGGGTTTGGAAGATCTCTAGAGAAGGAGACTCCACCACCTCTCTGGGCAGCCTGTTCCAGGGCTCTGTCACCCTCACTGTTAAGAAATTCTTCCTCAAGTTCCYGWGGAACTTTTGGAGCTTCAATTTTTGGCCGTTTCCTCTAGTTCTATTGTATCCATAGTTGTACTATATAACTAGCAGGAAGATGACACAGAATTCCAGAATCTATAACAAAATTGGGCAGGGCATACAGTTATTAATAATTGAGGAGACAAACACAAAACAACCAACAGATTAATACCTATTATATTTCTAAAATAAACTGTGGACTTAGCATCAGGCTCACTTATTGCAAAGTAGACTTTAAGGAGAAAAAAAACTCAGGTGCTGTAATGTACATTCACAGAAAATAGTATAGTTATAGGCAATTATCAACTTAAAGGTAATATTCTAATCAGCGCAGAGTTGATTCACAAATTTCTCAACAGTATTTTAACATACAGACTTCCCCAAGTCAACCCCACAACTATGTTCCAATGCCAAGCAGCGCAGACGGACACAAGAGAATTCCATCAAACCACCTACATGGCAATCATGGGAATGCTTCCACTATTCCCAAACCAATAATCCACGGCGCAAGAGCTTGACAGTTAAATCATCAGAATGATGACAACAACTGATTTATTTTTTAAAAGGCTTTCAGCAGAAGCAAGAGCCATCTAGTGCTGTAAGAAAGCATAACAATTGGTGGGTACTAAACACAGTAGGATTTAGCCTCAACATATAGATTTCTGCTGCTGAAGAAGCACAGTAAAACTATATTTAAAGAAAAAAACCCATAGTCAGATTTTTCAATTTTGCAGTTGGAAAAAAAAAAATATTAATTTTCATAATTAATGTTATTGTGGGGGCATTTTCTTGACTATCTGCTTTACAGCTAAAAAAATATATGTTGCTAATTGGATCTWCGTTCTTGCACTTACTTTTGATTATCATTTTAATCTCAAGATATGATGCAACCCACCAAAAGCTCCTACTTCGGCATTTAAGGTTCATATTTTCCTTATCTTCTTCCTTCATTGTGGCACCACAAGGAATAAAGCACTAACAGATTTTAAAAGAACCTCACCAGAAGATGTCAAGAGAAGAGATATGCAGTGGATTAAATACTTAACTTCAGTTAACATTAAATTGTATCAGCAGGAAAGCAAGAGAAACAAATTAAAATGAGAATCATTAGTCCTCAGCTGTCCTTTTTTCATTTGGGATGGGGGAGAATCCAAGGAAAAGTAAGACCATCCACAAATTTGAAATGAGAAAAAAAAACCAGACAGACATTTGGTTTTGGATTACTGGCTGAATATGGCATTTCAGATACACACACAAAAGACTTTGGTAAAAGATTTAAACTCTGTTTGGAGGCCAAGAGCAGAGCCACTGGGATAAACTGAGGACCACTGTAATTTAGTGAAGGAAATGGTGAAAATTAAAAGTTGTTATGTAAGCATAATACAGTAACAAATGAATAGTGTTAAATATGCCAATTTTCTTGACTTTTAAAAAACTGTTTGGCTAAAATCCTAAAAAAATCAAGTGCTTACATAGTAGATAAATACAGGAGGAGATGTTCAGTTCAAAGACTTTACAATAGCACAAGGGATACATTGTACCAAATGGAATTTGAGAAGCAGCCAAGATGAAATGGTATAAGCTACAGTTATGCTCAGTATATTCAAAAATGACCACTAAGCTTGTTTCAATCAAAGCTGGGTGTAAGCAATCAACTTTGTAAGATGCCACACTCCATATTAACTTGATTTGATTCTATTAGCACTTTAGCAATCAGTGTCTTTGGACTCTGAAAATGAGGACAAAAACAAAAATGTTTCAGTAGAGAAAAGAAAACAAGATGATGATTTTGTGTTTAATCAGTGGATTTCTCTTCTGATGTCAGAACAGAAAATACAGTCCATCATACAACGTATTACAGTGTGGCTCAAGTCAGAATATTTGCAAGAATGAAATAGTAATTTTTAGCGTAATTTATCCGATTGTTCTCAAAATACAAGATTCTAGAATGACATATCATCCAAATTATGAAGAAAAAGAAGAAAATTCAGGCACTAAATCTTTCAAAAATATAGGTCCTATTCTTTTAGACGCTATAAAAAAATAATTTGCCTCACAACATACTGAACAGAGAATGCTTTAGGAGCAAAATAACTTGTCAGTCTTGCACAAGAATACAAGCACCATTTACAGGAATGAAGACATTTGATTTGAAGACAAATGAAATATATGTGCTCTCAGAAAAAACGTCAGAAACAAGACTGCACTTTTTGCTCAAAATAAATACAAGTCCATATTTAAGGTTCAACACCACGGATGAGGCACCACATTACTTTCATCCTGAGATGAACACAAGGGAACATCCTGCCTCTTCTTCAAAAGGGATTGTGCATAACGAATGCAAGACAGAGTTCAGAATATCTGAAGWATTTCTTTGAGTCAGGAAATACTTCTGTTCAATTTGATTGCTACATCTGAAATGCCCTGGAAATGGATTTTTACTTATGTACAAAGTCTACGCTGTTGTTTTTCTGAAGAGCTTCCATGCAAAAATCTTGAACAATAAGACGGTTACTTTTCCTCACTCTCATCTCCACAAATGATACAACTGAGGAGTGAAAAGTCAAATGTGTGAAATTAGGCCTTAGAAGACTGGAGAAATCTGTGCCAATATGCTGCTATTGCAAATAGAAAGTAGAAACTACTCAGATCACTCCATTAAGGAAACTTTTCCAATTGACAGTACTATTTAAAACCACAGTTGAACTTGGAACCTCCAACATAACTCCAACTTTCCTGGAATTAAAAATAAAAATTACTTTCTGGAGAGTAGCAGAGGAGGTGGGCAAGGATATCCGAAATTGTCAGAGAGAAGAGTCAGAAGTTGCCAGCCCAAAACGAAAAAGGTAACATTTTCTGGTTTCTGCACCACAGCCATGCCAATTAAGCACCAGGCACTCTACTGAAAAGTTCCATCTTTCCCTTTAAATCCGTGCCCATGGGCAAGACTCCTTGCCACAGGAGCACTAGTTTCTGTCCACATATCTTTCCATAAGCCAGGACAAAATAACCAAGGGCAAAAAATGGGGAGGGGGGAACCCCACATCCTAATCTTTACAGTCATCATTGAACTGTGGTTTCAAGAAAAGAAAGTAGATGCTCAGAAATCCTTACTTCCAATGCCAAACAGCTGACCACACTCTTAATATCATTTTTTCCAGAGGCCAAAAAGGAGTACTATGTCTCCTATTTTAAAATGGAAGATTTTTGTTTCTTGCTCTTCAGGAATCAAAAATGCAACCTGTTTTTCTTTTCATAGGAGCTACACTACATACGGTAGTTACCACGCATACACTTGGAAAAACTGAGGACACAAGCTATACTCTCTCATCTCTGATGGAACCACCGAAGTATTGCTAAAATAAACAGCTTTTAGAATACACATTGGTCTTGGTTAGGATAAATTATAATGTAATTTTGTACTACTTTTTCCTAATTATTTTACAAAACACATATGTGTGCAGGTTCAATATTTTAAAATAGATCTTATGTGACATTCAATGTTGGTTTCTTCTAAATACAGCAGCCTCTGTGTGACACACTTTTCTGCTGTTGATTAATACAAACCCAAAAGGGAGTAGATGTGGATAGTGGGGGTGGGACACACAGAGGAAAGATTCTTTAAAGGCGCCGTAATTTTCCAGAGCCTAAGGCACAGCTGCCTGCATGTTTAAAAAAGTTTTTACAGGAGAAAAGGCAGCATTGGCAAGTTTTTTCAAAGTATTTCACAAATGACACTGGATACTGCTTGTGCTTTCTTCTTCTTCTCTTGGAACTGCAGCAAGGAGGTTTCTTACACTGGACTCTCTAGATCTTGTATGTAATCACGCAGTGGAGTGGAAAATGCAGTTCATTTACCAGTGTGGTGCAGCTTTGTATCCTAAAGTAAGGATTTATCCACTTCCAAGGAAGGATCCTTAGGTAGACAGCAGTTGCTGCTGAATGAAAGCAGCACTGGAAAGAATATTTAAGCAAGTACAGTTATTACACAAACTAATGTTTCAGATATTTTCAACTTAATGCATGAATGCTTCAGGAGAATAACATCAGGGTACCATTATGGGGCATACTAGAAAGATGAAAACACATAGAAATAAGATTACTGTCTCACTAAGGCTTGAAATCAATGCTTATCCCTCTCAATGCTGTCAGGATAGAATGCAAACTGGGAGAAGTGAAACCAAAAGCTGTACAATGTGGAAAGCCAAATTAACAAAAAAACATCCATAGTAAGGGAAGGGAGAGGAAGGAATGTACTAGCTATAAAAGACAGCTGGAGAACCAGAGTAAAACTATAAAAAAAAAAAAAAATCACAAGAGGGTGAAAGTAAAAGAAGTTAAACTTACAGGTTTAAAAGCTTTCCATGTCCAAGAAAATATTTGGGTATGAATACCAATCCCACAACAGGGATCATGAGCAGCATAAGTTCTAGGCAGCAGATCACACACAACCCCCTAAAGCAGGAGACTCTCTCACAGGGCAGGGCCTCAGGATGCCAGRCAGGGCAGCAACAGTCCCACAAGCACCATGCTGGAGCAGCACATGTGCTTGCCCCCAACGCTGACAGATATTGGTTCTTAAGATACTGGTCTAGCTGCTATGTGCGTGTTTGGAACATGCATTTTCTAGAAAACAAACAAACAAACAACAGGCACAAAAAACAGGCAAGGAGAYAGGATCATTTAATTAGTGTACATCATAAATTAAAAAAGGAAAGGAAACTTGCTAACTTGTTTCTGCAGAGCCAGTGTCTTTGCAAGGATAGACTCTCTTTGAAGTATATTCTTTAACCTCATAATCCTTGAAACATTCTGAAAGCAGCAAGCTCTGGGCACTCTTTACAAGCCTAAATGAAGACCTTAAATATTCAGGGTAAGACACATAAGTCTCAACAACTTTCAGTCCTGAAAACTTCGAGTTTCTTCTTGCTCTTTAACATCTTAGCCAAAGGCTATGAAACAAGAGAGTATAAATCCAGTCAGGCAATGTTTTGAAGAACCTCAGAGATATACCATCTGCCTCCTCAGATTATTGCTCTTGGGAGTTAGACCAGTAGCAACAACCTCAGAAGAGCACCTAATATTCAAGATTACAGGACTGCTAGCCTGAAACAAGTTCAGGATCTGTGTTGACTAGAAGTCTAGAGGCCACTTAAAAACTCATTCTCTAATATATGTTAATTAATACTAAAGTGCCACTCAGCATCTAATATCAAAGATAGCAAAGGCAGTAATGTTAAAAAAAAATCCTGGAGCTGTCTAGAGCATCATGCTTCTGCAAAGGAGAAATATGAGGTGGTATCAGTTCTCAAATCAGAATAATATTAAGTGGGTAAATTACAATCTGCAACTTCACAGATTTCAGAGATAGAAGCATTTCTGAAGTTCAGAAGTAACCACAAGCTTAATGAAATAAGCCTTCAGACCATCTGGTTTGGATAACAGGTATGATCACAGAAGGCCTGGAGGAAAAAAGAAAAAAAGAATTGACCTGGGCCTTACTTACAGAACTAATTTCTTTCAAAATTTAATTATTTCTTAGCACACTATGTGAAACCTAATAAGAAGTATGTGACTCACTAAGATGCTCCTAGCTGCACATCACAGAATTGTTATTTTTATTCCAAATGCTAGGACCACATTTTTGTCATCAGTTTTCAGAGATATTTTTAAAGTGTTTCCCTGCTTGTACTCTCCAAATATGCAAAACAGACYCTCTGTGTTTCAAAAGGTGCTTAGAAAATGGATGGCTCAGCTTTCCACCACTGAATATATTCAGAACTGCTAAACTTACACCTGTGATATCTCACAAGCAATTCCCTCACAAGAAGTAAACTGAATAAAGTACGTATGCAATACTTTGGACATCTCTGCTTTGCTTCTGACAGGAGATCCTTGTTTCTAGACAATATCTCATGATAGAAGAAATAGGCAGAGGACTTTTCCAGCTTAGAAATAGAAAACTAGACTCTAAACATGAATACAGAATCACAAACAGAGAAGGAGTTGTCAATTCACTTTTTTTTTTTTTTTTTAAAAAAAAGGTTTAAGTTTGCCTCTCTGTGATGGGATGGGTCAAGAGTAGAAAACCCAACATATACTGGCCTGAGAGAGTAGTATGGACCCCATGGGAGAGAGTGCGTTTCAGCCAATAGCCTTAAATCCAAATGTTTGTCCTGGATGTCCTCTCTTTGTCTTAATGGTTCATGGCAGCAACTGCAAAAATAGCTTGAGCATCATAAGCGTTTATTTGYGGAATTTGTTGGATGCTAACTTAAAGGAAGATTAAGTCATACATTTCAGCACATGATAAAAAGGAAAGAATAAAATCATGAACACCAGTTTTGCCTACAAACAAAACTCTCCTGGTTATTTTAAGAAAAGATTTCCAATACCTAAATGCAGCATTTGACAGCAGAAAAGTACAGCCAAGAGCCAACACACAGGGCATGCACTTTTTATTCAGTGTAATGTGAAACCAGCTGCTCAAGTTGAGACACAAGAAGGTAGGAAGGAATTAAGTAATATTTTTAACTTGAAAAGTAGGAACATCTTAAATTCAGACATTTATGAAACCAGTAAAGAGCATAACCTTCTGAAAGAATAGTTTGCATTTCGGTTCAGCCATATAATACCATAACAGCAGCTTAAAAATGGTTGCTGGGCACTGCGGTAGCTGCGGCACCAGGGACCCAAGTCTTTACAACAAAGTACTGGCTCCACTGCAAATACCGCGGCTATGTAAATTCGTTTAAGCAATCCTAGTGGTATGTACTTCAGCTTCTCACTGAAACACAGCTCCAAATTTTCAATGAATTGCTGACAAAATATTTTTTCTACAGTCCGGCCAGTGAGACATTCAAAGCTTAGCTTTAAATTTGATGAGAAAAAAAGACGAAAATCTTTCTATGCACTTTTACCTGGCTGCATTTGCTGCATGTTCTTTTCACATGGGGAAATAGTATAGTTCTTAGGTAGGAAAAATGTGCTTTAGTAATAAACCAAGCATGAGTAGACTCATGCTTGGTTTACCCAAAAAGATTACATGCAATACTAAAAATGGATACCAAAGCAACAACATGTCAGAGATCAAAGTTACAGTAAACACACTCTCAAAGCGATGATTGCATCTAGGTCTCACACATCTAATTACAGAAAACTGCAATTCCAATATGCAAAAACAGTTTAGACAGATGTCTCTTATGAGGGAACACCTGTCTATTATCAGTATAAGACACATAAAGGCCTATATAGTTCCAATAGTTACCATAAAGTGTTAGTATTACTGCATATCAGCACTGACACAGTAAAGCTTAGCTCTTATCAAACATATGTTCTGAAACACAAGAATAGAGTATTTGAATTTCACCAGCCAAAATAAACAGCATTCCTCCTACCAAAATGAGAAATCCTGTTTACTGTGCATCTTCTTTGTTCACAGTAAAGTACATGTCAGGAAGCCATTTCAAAACCCAGGCATAGGTAGTCCAAATTGCAGCTACCACAGGGTCACTGGTCCCTAAATAAGGGACATCCAGCTCAACTCATGACAGGGTGGAGCAGGCTTGCTCAGCCTGACCACAAGAACAACAGAGAAGCACTTCAGGCTGGTTAACAGAGAACAGTGAAATATTCCTAACACTTTCCTAGAGAAATGAGATGCAACATGGTTGAAAACAGTAGATATTAAAAAAAAAAAAAAAAAAGGACAAGCCAGGTCATTCAGTGCAGCAACAGGGCTGAGTTGTGACAGCTTCTGCTGACTAGAACAGAAGTCACGAAGCAGCAATGGAAGCTCCTCAACCAACATTATTAGGATGGACAATGCTGCACCTGGTCCATCTCTGTAGACACACTCAGTCTTTCAGGACACGAGGCACAACCTCCTTCTACAGCTTTTCCTGTGTGTGTGGTGAAAAAAAAAAAAAAAAAACCTACATTGACTTAACCTTTTGGAGCTCCAAATTGTACTTCTGTCTGTATCATTGCCCTGAAAAGTAAGCCAGAAAGCTCACTGCTTCACAACATGGCACCTGAAGTAAAGTGTGAACTTACACTTACAGATCTTATTTTGAAAAGTTACCTCATACACATATGCAGGTTTCCATAACTTATCTAAATAGTTAACAGAATGAGTATATTGCAAACGGAAGTTTTGCTTTAAACATTTTAATTCACGAAGTATGAACAGGCTATGAATGTGAGGAAAGTGAGGAAAGGTAAAAACTTGCATGTTTGAGCCCACAGGTACACTACATATCAACCATTCACTGAAAGACAATTTTTACCTTAGTGACTGAGAATGCAGAGTGACTAAGGATGCTTTAATAAGACTGTAGATATCTGCATTCATCTCAATAAAAAAAAACAGCAGTAGTACAAGAAATAAGCTTTCAGATCCACCTCAAGAATATCCTTTTGACACTCATATTCTAATACTTTGGAAAATAAAGAAAAATATTTGGGCTGGAAAGTTTGCCTGAGTGCACTTCAGGTGAACTATTAAGAAGTGCTCAAATAGTAGGTGCTTTACAAATAAGAACTTGATAAGCAAGGGCAAACAAAAAGAATCCAAGATACAAGCTGCAGGTACCTTGTGAAAACATAGTTACTCATAAGATTAAGCAGATACTCTCTGTAATTAAAGCTAAAACAGGAACAACTTCTTGCCTTTGAAATACATATCAAGTTAATACAGCCACAGTGGCAGAAGAAAACATGATAATTTTGGGGAAAAAAATCTCATATTGCAAAAAAGAAAATGTCTGAGTATTGCAGTTTCTTTCAAGATGGAAATTACTTTTAAAAATAATAACATCTAACATAAAGAATGCATTTTTCCATCTAAATTACCCTCAGCTAAGTCTTTTTTTTTTCTCCTTCACAATAGGAATAGATAAACATGTCCTTCAGATGGAAGGAATAAGAAATGAAGTATTAAAACAACTTGGGTGAGGATCAAGAAACAGGGAAAAATCAGTACAAGACAAATCAAGACAACAAAACAAGAGGCTAAAACTACAAAGCTTTCAGTTTCTATCAGTCAAACTAATAATGTTTGAATATCTATTCAATACTTGGCCTTACACTGTTACAATACACTTTTTGGTTCGTACTTCCATTTGCAAATGCACTTTACATGTGCTGACTCTGAAAACAGTGCCAACATTACACAAGGATACCATTTATAATTCAGATCTGAAAACACTGCATAAAATGCCAAGAACCTGATGTTTTTTCTTTCACTTGGAGAAAACAGTAAGGAGTTTTGAGACTAAATTAGCCAATATCATAGAGGGGATACAAATTTATAATTTTCTTAATGCCTGGAAGGTATTTCAATGCTTTCTGTATATGTACTGCATGAGAAACATACTATTTTGAAGGAAATTAAGGGGAAAGCCTACTGAACCTGCGTTATGGTGGACCTATTATTAATCTTTTCTATCTACCTCTTCTCCTTCATCATGATCTTAAATAAAAGCTTGTCTTCCTTATTTTCAAGGATACTCTGAAGGGAAAACAAACATCCCTCATCCCTGTATCAAACAAGTACAGAAGAGGTAAGGCAAAGGAAGGCATTTTTTTACAAAGTCTACACAAAAGAGCTCTGGAACAGGCTGCCCAGAGAGGTTGTGGAATCTCCTTCTCTGAAGATCTTCCAAACCTGCCCGGATGCCACCTTGTGCCATGTCCTCTAGGAGTCCCTGCTGGAGCAGGGGGTTGGACTAGATGATCTCTAGAGATCCCTTCCAACCCTAAAGATTCTGTGATTCTGTGAAAATGTACTTCTGATTCCACAGGAAATGGGTAGCTCAGAGTTTGTTTGATGCTGTATTTATTCTGTAATTACTTCAAAATATAAATTTAATAGTATTACAGCCTTTTTCAGACTTCCCTAGCTATCATATTATTCAAAATATATCTAGGTATATTTTCAATAGATAAAGAAGTGAAAGATAATCAGTGTCATTATTTGAAAAACACAGTATTTCTCTTATGTTTATATTGACTGAAGCCAAAATTTATGGATGCAATCCTGTGCAATGTGCTCTAGGTGACTCTGCTAATGCTGGGAGGTTGAACTACATGATCTCTAAAGGTCCCTTCCAACTTTAATCATCCTGTGATTCTGTTCAAAACTTATTACTTCTGAAATAGTGATCAGATCACCAGACCCTGAAATTTAAGGTACATTTGTTTCCTGAAAACTATGTCTTCAATAAATTGACCTGATTACAAGAAAAGCCTACTCCAAAAATATTTTTAATAAAAACAAAACCAAGCTACTAAATTATATTCGTGTTTCATTCCATCATTTTAGGTCTGTCTGGAAGATTTTCCGAATAGCTAGTAAAATCCTAACATCTCTTCCTAATTAAATTTTGAACATAACTTTACAAAGAAAGCTACAAAAACAGAATTTTGTTTTCACTATCTTTTTCATCCACTCCTTTGGCCTCATATGAAAATGAAAGTGAAATATTATGTGTACCCTTGTTGAAGCAGTACAGAAGAGTTCTCAAAAGCATAACTGTCAACATTTACAAGAATAGCCACTAGCAAAACAAAAAAACCACACACACACACACTGATTAGGTGCTCAAGCTAGGAAAACAAAACTTTCATGATTCATAAATACAGAACATTTGCTCAGTTTCTGTGTAGAAATGCTTGCTCATTGCATAAGGACAGCACATCTGTAAAAAGCCCAAAACCTGCCTCTAGTACTCAAGAATTCATCATAGGAATCTTTCCTGTATGTCCAATAAGGAAAAATCTTAGGACAATTTTCTGTCTTACTTTTCTTTCAAAACTCTCCACAAGCCAAAATACAGGTATAATGAATTTGCATGATACAGTCTGTTAACAGAAGTGTTGTGATTTTAAAATTCCCGTCCATATTCTCCACGCATGTGCTACTTTATGCCTTACTTAGAGGATTCAAAATTGAGTCAGTAAAAGTATTATGAAAATAATCCTTATTTCTAATTAACGACTTCTAAATAGATCGCCTTTTACTACTTACCTGCAGCACAAATTTATACCTTCAGTACACAGACTCACATCAGAGAAACAATTATTCCAGAAGAGAAAAAAAAGAAAAGAAATCTAAAGATACGCACGACCACTCAGTCTCCAACTCTTCTCTGTAGACTTTGAGAACATGGAGAGGCAGAGCCAAGTTCCCAGAATCCAACAGTTCTCTCACTCTCTCTGAATTTAGACAGGTGAATAGGACCATGCAACAATAGGCAATAATTTTCTCATCACTGTAGGTAAGGCAGGTCCTTCAAAAGGAAATAAATAGTTAAAATTGGAGCAAAGCAATAATAACTTCCAATGAACTAAGTTGCTTTGGTCTGTGGTCTTTTAGTGAATCCAGATTGTGGCTGGTTGAGAAGCATAGAAGTCACTAAAAAAACAAACAAAAAAACAAACAAACAAACAAACAAAAAACCCCCACTACTTTCTGAAGGTCAAATTTAATCAAACTCAACTAGCAATTTTCAAAATTAATGATCAAGTTAAGCTACCAAAAGATTTGGAAATTATGTAAAGTTATAAGAACTACATCTGTCTGCTCTCATTACCAGGAGATAAGAACTTCATACTGGTTAAGCAGGCTCTAAATATAGCCCCTCATATGAATATGACATAAGAGGTTTTGTTAACTGATGTTTCTGTTCTGTAAACAGAAAAAAAACAGCCAAATGCACATCCAATACTGTCAAGTGTCTGCATAAAATAGATTATATAATATTTTGCTACCCATATGTCATCAATCTCCAAAATGAGGTTTGGGGCCTGTGAGGATGGAAGAAGAACAATTAGAAGCTACAAAAAGAGTCAACTTTGTACATTCCATCCGATCCCAAATCCCAACAGTTTTGCACAGCAGCAATGTGAATAAAGGAAAAGTTATGTTCTTGGAAATGATCAGCATGTAAGTATTTGAAAATATCTCTGAAATTTGAAATAAGACCTAGATTTGAAGTTCACTGTTTTCAGCCTCTGCTAAATGAAATCAATCTGCTGTATAGTTTAGAACAAGCAGATCTTTAAAGGTCCTGACCTCTGCGGTTGACTAACAAAAAAAAAAAAAATCTACGGGATACGGTCTCAACTGTCCCATTCTCCTCAAAGTTATTTTTTCAAAACTTTATGGTGCGAGTAGAAGGACAACTACCATGTACAAAAGATTTGAATACAACCACAGAAGTTACACTATACCCCGCATCCATGCTTACAAGAAGAGATCTGGGAAAGCACACTTCCAAATGCTATTCTGGGAATCTCCATTTCCTGCTGCAACGTTTCCAAGAAACTGGAGGCTACAACGAAAAGCTGAAGAAAATAGAAAAATTGTCAGTAGGAAATTCAAAGAAACATTAATGACCTTCACATAAATGACGAACTTTTTAACATTACAGCTCTATACTATGGATCCCACGTCAATTAGGTCTTGAATGTACCAATTGGCTGTCATTATACTTAATATTTGCTTTTTCTCTTCTAATGCATGTATTTTTACAAACAATTCTAGAAATGTGCCCAAAATAAACCTATTTTCCAATAAGAGTTGCATTAATAGTGAACATTGGCTACCAGTGAATACAAAAAAACAAYCAACTCTATGGAATAGGTTTAACAGATGGAAATCTGCACAAGCTTAAAATTATGCTTGGTGCAAACCGAAGCAGAGCCATGCGGAACKGGTGGCTGCCACACAGCAGTGGCCGTTTTGCCTCTTCCAGCTTTGCGGTGACTTTTTTCCTAGTATTAAATTAACACAAGCAGGCTGCCTGTCATCACCAGCGCTCTGCAAGAGCAGCTCGGCCTGCTACCAAGACAGCTCTCTGTGCACGTTCCCCAAGCTTGTCGAGAGATATAGCAAAAGAAGTTGGATGTGGCTGGTCCAGTCATAGCAAAAGAACCAAATCTGCTCTTCCACATTAAGTTATAGGTACCTGGGCAAACYTTTCCACAATACAAGGTCATACACAATACTTGGAGAGTCCTGTCCTTGAAGAAATTAAAGCCAGTACACGAAGCAAGACCTTTTCCAATTTTAACAGTAAATTAAATATGCCAGAATTCTACTGGCATTACAAAGGATTTATTCTAGCCTCCTCTCAATATTTATATTTAAAATATGTAGACTAGGTATTTTTTCATACATGTTAATATCCAAGAGCCCCCCCAAAAGCCAAAAGAGGGGAATTAATAAAACAAAAATAGTCAGTCCATAGACCCCACAATATTCAAACACTTTTTGGCACTACTAAAAGCTCTGAACAGCCTGCTCCTTTTTTATAGGTTGACAAAGAAACTTTAAATTAAATATTTAAAAGCAGTTTAACAGATATTACAAAGAGTAGCGTAATACAGATGGTTATGACTAAGATTGCCAGATATAAAATATAAAAGAAGGTCCCTGAAAGGTGATGTGCCAGCTGGCAGCCAGATTTCCTACAGATGTTTAGGCAGATGTCCTCTTAGGAAGGAAAGGAAAGAGTGTCTAAACTGAGGTTTCTGGGKTTTTTTCTTGGGAATAGTAGCTTTTATTTTTTTGTATACATTTTTAAGCTCAAAATATGCATCTCCTATGGTGCATTTTGAAGCACCTTTTCCTTTACACTCTGTTTTGTGAGACTTCTCAACTGCATTCCTGCACTTTYAGAAATTATTTTCTGCCAAGCATTATTCTTCCATTCTTCCTCTCCATCTGGTTCCCATCCTGCTGACTCAGATTTTTTTCTGAGGGACAGCAAGCACGGGCACACTACTTGTCCTGTGAACATTTTATGGACATACTTTCTTGCTAGAAAAAAAAACTAACAAGGCTGTAAATCCTGGGAAGAGGGTATTATTTCTCTTGGTGAACTCCTCACCTACTGCACTAGTAGAAAGAATGAATTCTAAGACAGATATGAAGCAGTCTGGCTATACTCCACTCCTTACCTGATATTTGACTGACTTTTTCAGTTATCAACTGCACTTTGGACATCAGTTATCAAGATATCAAAAATACCGCAAACTAGGAAAAAGTTAAAAAATTTCTCTTAAAAAAAGTTCTTATTATAAAAAAAATGAAGTGCTGTCAATGTGCTTTAAATATAACAACAAATATATTAGAAATTCACCATTAATCATATAGGGGAGTATTAGCACTCATGAAAGCATTCAGCCATTCTGTTTTAACATTGTCCTTGTTTGATCATGATCTCCTGGATGTGGAAGGATGAGGGGAAAGGTTTTTACKGGGTAGATGTACTGGGGATGAGAGAGTTAAACTCTCCATGCTCRTTTTAAGTAGTGATAGCTAATATTTCTCTTTTAGAAGACCAAAAAAAAAGAATCTCATGGGATGAATCTCA
Source organism: Eudromia elegans (assembly GCA_003342815.1). Lineage (NCBI taxonomy): Eukaryota > Metazoa > Chordata > Aves > Tinamiformes > Tinamidae > Eudromia > Eudromia elegans. Next base: position 1,750,923 of record PTEX01000115.1, on the reverse strand, counting down.
GCAATTTAAAWGACACAATTCTACAAACAACTGAGTTACTTAAGCTTTTCCAAGAGTACAAATTACACAAAATAGCACCAAGCTCTGAAAGAGTACAGTCAATTCAACATCTCTGTCAGAACYACCAGATGAAGGGATGGRGTGCTCCCTCAGCAAGTTTGCGGATGATACAAAACTKGGAGGAATAGCTGATAGCCCTGAGGGCTGTGCTKCCATCCAAAGGGACCTGGACAGACTGGACARCTGGGYGRCGAGTAACCTCATGAAGTTCAACAAGGGCAAKTGTAGGGTCCTGCACCTGGGGAGGAATAACCCTAGACACGCCTACAGACTGGACCTGGCGTCATGGTGGACGACAGGTTGACCATGAGGCAGCAGTGTGCCCTCRTGGCCAAGAAGGCCAATGGGATCCTGGGGTGCATTAAGCAGAGCGTCTCCAGCAGGTCGAGGGAGGTGATTCTGCCCCTCTACTCAGCACTGGTGAGGCTGCATCTCGAGTACTGTGTGCAGTTCTGGGCTCCCCRGTGCAGGGGGGACGTGGAGCTGCTAGAGAGAGTCCAGYGCAGGGCCACRAAGATGATCAGGRGCMTGGAACATCTGCYCTATGAGSAAMGGCTGAGAGAGCTGGGCCTGTTCAGTCTGGAGAAGAGGAGGCTGAGAGGAGACCTCATCAATGTGTACAAGTACCTCAAGAGAGAGAGTGAGGAGGATGAGGCTGGCCTCTTCTTAGTGGTAGYCAGCAATAGAAGTAGAGGAAATGGCCAAAAATTGAAGTTCCAAAAGTTCCACAGAAACTTGCAAAGGAATTTCTTAACATTGAGGGTGACAGAGCACTGGAACAGGTTGCCCAGAGAGGTGGTGGAGTCTCCTTCTCTGGAGACTTCCAAACCCGCTTGGACACCACCCTGTGCCACATGCTCTAGGAGACCCTGCGTGTGCAGGGMGGTTGGACCAGATAACCTCTAGAGGTCCCTTCCAACCTTAAGCATTCTATGATTCTACAGTGCTACTGGTACACTGCTTCAACGGTGCTCACCTTCTCTTTCTATCACTACCTCCTCAGTAACAAGCCAGGCTTTCCGGCCCCACAAAAACATGTACTTCATTTCACAGTCTGCAGCTTAATGCAAGGTCAATGACATATACATGTGAACATTTCTGCGGCATGTGCAGTAATTACGGACAACGAGCCAAGGTGAAAAGGGGCAAAGAGCATTAAGTAGTAGCTCCTCACAGCACACCCTCCACAACACCCGAAAGAGCAGTTATACCCCTATGAATGACAGTTACCACTGGGCCTGGAGTACGTAAGTGCCTAATATGTGGTCTTTCTATCCCAAAACAATTACCTCTATTGAGCTCTACTACTGCAACACATCTCTGAACTACGTTTAGAAATCTCTAGCATCCAGTCATACTGATTTTCTCCTCTTTAACAGCTTCACTGTCTTTACTGTCTTTACATTAGCAAGAAAATCTAGAAGCCTAAAATATCAGACTTCATTATACAGCATGCCAGCTGAAGCCATTTCACTATTCAGTCCATAAATCATCTTTCTTTCTGCCTTTTCAGAAAGCAAAAAAGCTACTTTGCTTTTTCCCGAAGACCTTCAAATTTTTATGAAGCTAAAAATAATCATCAACCACTCTCGCCAGCTGCATTTGYTAGCACTTGGGATAAATTACACACAGTTATTAAAAAACAACATGTCCTTTCCCTAGCAATGTTACACTTAAGAGGGTCTTARGTCCTTCCCCCAAACTTTGGTACCTATAAGCACTATCCTTAACAAATCATACTGTGGTTGTAGGCACAGCTAGAGCTTAATTTAAGAAACRTTACACAGTGTGTGGTCAACAAGACTATTTTTAACCTGATGGTCAACCACCGTGAAATTACATGTACTAAGATGTAGCTTCTGATACAAACATCGACCCTAGAGCTGAAGAAATTTCTTCCCTCTTGAAATTTCAATGGTTTCTATAAAAGCAGAACGTTCTTTAGCAAATGCAAATACTCAGATTATACGTTGCTCTCACACTCAGCCTGCTCTAATCAGGGAGGATTCTCTAGTTTCTAAAGAAGAACCTTTTGCACAACAGGACGAGTATAAGGAGAATCACTGTCCTTACTGAATTTTGGTATCTAAATGTTCACCTACACATAAGCTCATCCTTCAGAACCACTCAATACCATCATTGTAAMAGGAGAGGTAGTGAGTATCCCTTTAGCCTCAAAGGTACTCCAGTCATTCAGTACCTTAAGGATCACAACTGCATGATCCTTTCAATCTCTATGAACACATATGGGCGAAATCAAGCTCTAGCACACACTCTTCATAGRAAAGTCTCATTGAGATATCGCCCAGAAGGTCTGAAACACACACCTATCAACATCTTGGTCCTTTGTCTTGCACCTTCTGAGGAAATAATTTCATACAGTGGCATTTACAGAATCAGATCATGCACWAGGGGAAAATTCAAAATATTTAAATTACTAGGACAAATTTATAAGCATGATGGTTAAAAAAAGCCCACACATTTCCTTCTGTGATACTGCCAACAAATTTAAGTTGCATTACTAAAGCTAAGCAGAAACTTAACAACTCTAAACTCTTCCATGAGCAAGACTAGCTACAATTTAATTCCTATTATTTTTTTTGATTGGATTGCCAGACAACTATTCTGCTATTATGCAACACATTTTCCTATATGCTATAGTACTTATTATTTAGATGTCTATATTCATATAGATTTCATTACACCTTTACAGAACATGATATTTTTTTCCTGACGGATAATTAGACTACTATCTTTCAGTTTCCTAATAGAGATTTTCTACTTAGGATAAGTGAATTCACTCAACTAGTCACTCAGAAAAAACTTTGGTGTCATCTACAGAGGTCTACTACAACCACGTTGTAGACGTATTTCCATACCTTTTATCTGAGGCAGACTACATAGCAATAGTTAAAAAAATGTTACTCTCCATTTCATTTTTCTCTGTTACCTACAAATCTAAAAGAAATTCAAAGTACAACGACCTACAACACCTGCTAGGCTGAAACTGTTAGGCTTCTCTACTTGCATGAAWATCTTTTATCTGTCTTGCTTATCATTAGCTATGCATGGAAAACACAGATGATCCCCCTTTACACTGGGTGCATGCACAAAGATTTATAAGTACTTGCATCAAATCACAGCCTCCTGACAGCCTGAAAATCTTTCACGTCGCCTGAGAGTTGACAGATTTGAATTGCCGGCTGTGATACATTAGACCTCTTTTGGTTGTTGGTAAACAGCAGTAATGTTTGTGATATGTTGCTGGAAAAATAAAACCTTCAACTCAGCATAAGGTGCWGACTTTTATTACTATAAAATGTTAGTTTCCACCACTATCATCCGGTCATTGACTTGTTTCCTTGTGGCTGCAAGTTAAAGCAACTTCCAGTCATAAAAAGAGTTATTTGTCTCTTCACCACCATGAATCATACCACAAATACTGATGAAAATGTATTTTCCTTGGAAAACAGTCTGTCTAGACTACTCAAATTGAATGTACAATACATATATGGGCTCTGTCATTTAAAGTTATTAAAAAAGTGCTTAGCATTTTATTTCGGTAAATAAAATGAGTGTCTAACTACTGACTGTATTTCTGCCTTGCTCATACTACACTTGCTACAATGCAGACTAGCAATTCATTTTTACCATCTGTGGAATATCAAGAACATTGTGTTTAATAAGTTCCTGTTCCCATTCTTCATCTCCCTCATCCCTCAAAAAATAACCCCTTTCCCTCTCCCCTCTTCTGAAAAGCCAACTGTAATATTAGTGGATTATGTGCAGTGACTGGACAACTATCCTGCTTTTGAAAGATAAATACTGAGGCAAAAYATCAATGCTTTGTTCTTACTACCACTGAGAATATGTCTCAAAGACTTGTGTGTGTATATATATATACACACACACAATATATATATACACACATACACACACAAATATATATACATATATCTCTACCACCTTATTCAAAATGTAAAGTGATTTAATTAGAGAAGGAAGCTAGAAACATTCAACAGTGAAACAAATGAATTAGCATCTAATGTATATTAAGTTTTAACAAGATCTTGTAAGAGGAAATTCAAAAAGTGTAATTGTACATTTACTGGGAGAAGAGCTACTTCAAGAGGCCACAGGCTGCCCTGAAGTAAGTTCCATACAGTATTAGCAAAGCTCATTAGACACAGTAACATCACTGGTATGCTCATATCTTTACCAATTTACCTATTAAGAACCTAGAGGTGTATTAAATGGGATTCATGCTATACCCCCGCAAGTCGCAGAAACACGAGAGATTACTCTCCAACACAAATAAAACATTTGTTACAGACTTGGGAGATTTATTTATAAACTTCCTACACACATTAGGATTTAAAATCTTTTTTTTCAATTCAACCTAAAAAAGTTGACCTTAAATCTAACAAGACAATATCTCTTTAGAAGTGTTCTCTAGCAAAATCAGCAAATTTGAAGTCCTGGGGAGTCTCAACCTGGACTTAAACCATTCCAGGAAACCAAAAAAAAAATAAAACCAAAAAAGACTGGCCACCCACTACGCGTTATTCGTGGTATCTAACTACATGACACACTACATGATACCTTTCACAGGTTAAAAAAAAAAAAGATTAAAAAAAAGCTAACCAAGATTAGAAGTTAATTTCTCCAATTATGTTTTTGATGGCATACTGTAGGTGTTATTTCATTTAAATCAAAATGTCCATTGAAGTGTTTATATTTCCCCTTGAAAAGTCAACTGATCTTTTTCTGTAAGTCTCCAGAACAGATATCAGACATTTTTTCTTCCTTTGAACCATTTACAGTCTGCATCTGGTTCAAAGTGAGCCATGAATCTATCACAATCAATTTAGAGACCAACAAGTAAACTTAAATTTAGCATTTACATAGCCACACTAACCTACAATGACTGCTTTAGTATCCATCTTTCTAAACATTACCATTTATATATATTTACTTCTTATCATGAGTCCTGAGTTATAAGTTAAAAATCATTTATTCTGAGTATATGTGTGAATGACAAAAATTCAGCCCTGGAGTCTGGAGTTGAAAAGTGAAGAACTGTGGTTTCACACACTTTACACCTTCCTCAAATCCAAAGCCTTCAGAAGATGCWAATGTACTTCCATTCCAAACCTTATCCCAAGAGAACCTTCCTAAGAAGGTCTTCTCATGAGCTAGGGCTCTCAGGACCAAGTTGCTCTCATTAGTAAACAGGAGATAGAAGTAGGATGAAAGCATCCAACTCTCCTCTCTGCTCCTTTCTCCCACTCTCCACTGTTATGCCGACCAACTTAAATGTTCCTCAAACAGCGCTGTAGCTTCTTCTCCATCAGCAAAGCCCTGTGTGTCGGACACTGCCAAGAAGCTTGCAGGGCAAATGCACCTGGCCCATGAATTCCCTTAGTGAAAAGAAAAGCCCCACAATTGCACAGAGGCTGTTTGTCCCTCCTCAGCTCCTTATGTCATGATCCCTTCCATGTGACATGAAGTGATGTATGGCCAGAGAGCAGAAAAACAAGGAAGACCTTGACATTTTCAGGCACAGACCTTCCACACTAACTACACTCCCTAGCCTTCTCAGGCACCCTTGGGGACTCTTTAGCAGCAAACTCTTCTTTGTATATTTAGAAAGCGCTCGGCAGTTTAAGATCTGTCTGCCTCCATCTACTCTTACTAACCTTGCCATCCCGAAGATCCATCAAGAAAAGGAAAAAAAAAGAAAACGAGCAAAACCCAGATAGGGCCACATCTCATAAGACCATATGAAAATCATTCTCTGCTGCTGCTTCTCTTCCTCCACAGTCACACAGCAGTAAAGAAATACATGACATGCACTATGCTCATCATTGCCACTGATCACAGCATCTTTCAGATATAATCATYGGCAAACCCCATTAATGCCGGTCCTTTTCTGCTCAAAGCCAACAATAAGTTGGGAGAGAAAAATTAGTTCCTCTTCCTGCCCTCCATGCATGGGGAAGCAAGAAAGACAGTTACAGAGGAGCTGCTGCATGGTAAGATAACCTGAATCACAATGCCCCTGCTCACACCAAAGCTGACCGTGGAGCTATGGAAACAACGTATGATGCCAGGATGGAGCAAAACCACTGTATTTTCTTTTTAACACATTTACCTTGTCAGTTAACCAATGAACACTGGTGCTGATATCTCTACACATTTTGACTGTTGTATATTTATGCAGATGAAAAAGGTGCTTCATGATGAAGTTTACTGGCATACTCAGTGGTAAGGCAGAGGACACTGAAGAAGGWAAGGGCTTACAGCACATTGTGTTTAAAAGTCCACAGAAATACAGGCATTGCTGTTCACTGCAAGTCGCAACCAGAGTAACCAGAAACCCTTCTAACTAAATAGACACCAGGAAACTCCCGTTTCCCCTTGTGCTCCGAGCGGCTATCAGTCCACACTACGAAACCACTATGCACATGTCATGAATCAGCAACATCTTGGCAAGCTGTGGTTGAAAGTCTCCAAATTGCAGGGGGGAGAAAAAAAAAATCCAGCTCCAAGTACCACCTAGAATATCAGTAACCAGAAAGGGGAACTCCACAAGGTTGCACACTGATTTACTTACTTTACAAAGTAAAGATATTAACTCAGGCTAGTCTGTCTCCCAGGAGGAACAGAATGATTTACACTGACTTTAAGATATCCATCACCACTGCCTGCCAGTAGAGCAGTTGGAATGATTTGCCAGRAGTATCACAGGAACGACCATTTCTATTATCAGCATCAAGAACACCAAACTGTTTAAAGGCACCAGCTTATTTTGTCGCTCTTCCAAAGCCTGCTAGTAATTCTGGCCATGTCCACAGACAAATGAACCTCTCAGAGCAGAATCTGGTCTGCAGTCCAGATCATATCTCAGCATGTCGCTGTAAAAACTTTGTATGTGTACAGCCACAGTCCATGGCAAATACAGCAATTCAGGATAGCACCTCCTAAATCAGTCACTGCTGAATGAGGACAGCAACAGCAAAATTCTACAGTGTAGCCCAAAGTAGGATAAATACTATAAAGCAGCAGTGGATTTAAAGGAAGTAGGAAAGTTAGACCACAAGTAGGAAGATTTTTATTTAAATAGCAGGGGAGTGTTACAGCCTTCCACAGGGCTAAAAGGATAAACACAACAATTTCGAGGCTGGAATTTACCATGCCTCGAAACAAAATCCTACAAACACTATTGTCTGTGGTAACAAGGCTCTAGGATGGTAATTCCAGACTTCCTCAAGCTTTTACTTGTAAGTTAGAAGCCTTACTCCCCTTCTTTTTCTGTTAACACATGAAAATGTCAGAGCTAGAYAGCGTGCCCCGTCCTAAAATTGCCCTTCAACAGATCTGAACTCACTCTTTTCAAAACTCACTCCATTCCAGATGTTAAGAAATGAGAAAAACAAAGGCAGACCTGCTTGAAGTTTCCATATTCATCCCAGAAGTCACAGCCAAGCTACACGTGTGAATATGGATGCACAAAGATGAAAGCAATGCTACAGAGCGGCATTTATTCAAAATGGCACTTGCTGTTGGACATATAGTTCGCTGCACTAGCCACGCAGGGTGCAGCTATGTAAGAGCACCCAGAAGAACAGCAGCACTGCAGAGCTAGCTGTGCCCGCACTCACAGTGGAAAATTCACACAATGAAAAACACGGGATACGGGACAGGAGTTACCTAACCACTCAGCACTGGAAGCTGCAGAACTGACGACAAGGGCAATATTATACAGATGAAAGCAGAGGGGAATTCAGTTTGCCAGCACATGAAAATTTCTTGGTTTGATTAGTCTTAGTCCAGATTTTTTTCCTCCTCCTTTTCTGTGAAAGAGGTGTCAAGACTGCCTCCTGATTTTGCATGTGCAGAAAGGGAGGGAGAAAAAAAAAAAAAAAGGAACAAAAACCTGGAACAAAGACCTGAACCAAAGCCCACTCAAGTCAGTCTTTCCACTGCCTTTACTGGATTTTGGACTCAACTATGAGGGGCACGAGACCTTTCCTATCCACAGCTGGTGACATCATGTTGACATACGTAGGAAGGCTGCAGTTTGCACTGCTATGACCTTTGCCATAGATGTCCAGAAGAAAGTTTATTGAAAAGTTGTGACAATATTTAATAAAACTCAGCAGTGAGAGAGCAGTCCTGAAGTTCTATGCATAGTACACACACATTTGAGGTGTATTTACACCTTGTAATTTACCATCACACAGCAGTAAAAAAGAGCCTAACTCCTGTCTCTGCTATTAGCTAGCAAAGTGACCTTGCAGGGGTATTTCTGGGAGATGATCACATACCTTTCCGAATCACTCAAGCTCACATTCAATTTATAAATTAATGAGTGACACACAAAGAAACAAAAGGCCATATGATACTAAAACAACAAACCTATTATATATAACTTTCCTGTTCAGTCAAGTAGTAAAATGCTCCCAGCTACAATAATTTTGGGGTAGAAAAATCTCTAAAAACACAAGRTTTCTTAAGCTATGGAAACATGAAACTAAAATCCCAGTACAAGTGCAAATAGTAGTTTACTTCCACCAGATAGTGCATCAACTGATCGTTAGGGCATATGCTCTGCAAACGCTACAAAGCCCATGAAAATCCCAATATTATTTTTACAGATTGGAAAAACACRAAGGCCAAAAATAACACCAATAACTCAAATAAAAAACTCATGCTTATGTTTACATAAAAGTTTGATGAGTATAATATATTCGTCACACTCCCACAATTATTCCCCGAAAATACTATAAATATTATTTTGACAATGTAATTATAGTTTTTACTTTTAACAGTGGCAGCAAAGTACTGGCACCAATTCCCTATCCAAAAAGTCTCAATAGACAAAGCGAASATCACACATGGAACCTGGCAGGCCTTAAGATTATGGCTGTCCCGTATTTATATGACTAAAAAAAGGCTGTTTATAYTAGCATCTGCTTTATTTAGACTGTAAAATGTATGTAGTTTAATTGTGCTAACAACAGGCAAAAGGAAACCTCAAATACAAATATAAATGAGGAAGAAGATTTAAATATTCTCTTTTTGTCCAAGAGTGAGACGTCCTCCTTTTTACAATGCTTGTTGAGAAGTAACTCCTTGGATTGCGGGCTCATTTGGGATCTTCCCATTCCCTGAAAGAAAAGCTAATATGGCCACGTGCTTTAAATTGGCTAGTGAGAGTTCATGACTTTTTACCTTCTATGACAATTAGAATGGCTCAAACCTTCTACCTTATAATGTGCTCTCTCATTCCTCAAAAATCAACACAAAACATTTCTGATTCGCGCAAGGGATTTGCAGCTCAACTCACMAAAAAAGTTTCAGGTTTTTCCTTCTCTTCCAGACATAAATATAGAGGGCATTGATGTGAGAAGAGAAGAAGGATTTAYGAGGACAGTCCTGTTGGTTTAAATTTAGCAGCCACTGAATTTAAGTCTCCAGAATAYAACTTAAAAGCTTCATCTCTAACTCTTGGTTGCTGTTTGGTTGCTACAACCAAATTGCTACAGCCAACCAAGCCTATGTGGAGATACTTGTTCAAAGATCAAAAAACAGACCTCAGTTTATAGTCAATAAAACTTAACAACTGTTTCCCAAATGCACTGGCTGAGTATTGGATCTTCACTCCACTACTGAAAGCCCATCTAGTAAGAATTTACTGTTCCATCACACTTTCCAGGTGTTTTTTAAAATAGTTAATTTTCACATGGTATTTAAAAGAAAAGTAGCAGAATTGGGGAATTAAAATACTCAGGATTACTTGGTTAATGAGCTACAAAAAAAAAAAAAAAAAAAACACTGAAAGCAGAATGCAAATATTTAAGAATATAACAAAAATATGACTGGTACTGAACAGGGAACAAACAAACAGGAAATAAGTAGAAGCTTTAAAGATGATTAGAGGCAGACTTTGATCAATACTGGCTATTTGTTGTAGAATAGGGGAGGTGTTGGAGGACTGGAAGAAAGTGAATGTCACTCCGGTCTTCAAAAAAGGCAATAAGGAGGAGCCGGGCAACTACAGGCCCGTGAGCCTGACCTCCATCTCTAGAAAGGTGATGRAGCAGCTCATCCTGACTGCTGTCTCTGGGCACATGGAGAAGGTGCTCARGAGTAGCCAGCATGGGTTCACCAAAGGGAAATCACGCTTGACTAACCTGATAGCCTTCTACAATGGGGTGACTAGATGGATAGATGAGGGCAGAGCGGTGGATGTCATCTATCTGGACTTCAGCAAAGCTTTTGACACCGTCCCTCACAGCATCCTCCTGGGCAAGCTCCAGAAGAGTGGGTTAGATGAGTGGACAGTGAGGTGGATTAGGAACTGGCTGAATGACAGGGCCCAGAGGGTGGTAATCAGTGGTGCAGGGTCCAGCTGGAGGCCTGTGGTTAGCGGTGTCCCCCAGGGGGCAGTCCTCAGTCCGGTCCTGTTCAATTTATTCATTAACGACCTGGATGAAGGGATGGAGTACTCCCTCAGCAAGTTTGCTGATGATACCAAACTGGGAGGAATACATGAGGCCATTAGCTCATATGGTCCAAATCACTTTGACAACTGAAAGAACATATAACTGAAGCTGAACACAAATAATTATTAATCTAATTATTAATCATTATTAATCCAATACGCCTTTCTTCTGCCCAAAGAAACAAGCATTTCTTTATAGGTTCCTTGCAAGTACACAGCATTTGRGTCTTTTAAATGCATTTAAAACACAATATTCTGCATTTCCCCAAACACTCTCCTTTAGGAAAGGATGTACAAACACGTGTTAGATATTTGATAGTCATGTTGCTAAACATCCTACCAGAAAGCGCTCAAGCTCTTATCATAAATACAGTATTAAAATTCCACATAAGAGTTGTATTTCACCATTGCTTTTAAAGAACTGCTCTAAGTGCTGTTCTCAACAGAATATATACTAGTTTAACTACATCTGTACACTTTTCTGAAAGCTAGAAGCCAAGTCAAACTGCTGTTCAAGGATCCAGGCTTATCGCCCACTGTAACTTACTCAACATTTCTGGACGTCGTGACATTTAGAAAAGGGAATAACCTAAACTTTTKTACGGCAGTCAGCTTGACAGGAGTGTGATTTTGATGGAGCCCTGCAGGAGCAGCCATCATATCAACACTAATGCTACTATTAATATCTTCCTATTAATGCACATTTATGCTGATTACTGCAGCTGACAAAAACCTTTAGAGGTGAGACAGATGGCATCAGCACAACACAACACATCCAGCTGCCTAGAGGAGTTGGGGAGTCTTCTTCTCTGGAGAACTCCCAAAACCACCTGGATGCCACCCTGTGCCCTAGGTATCCCTGCTTGAGCAGGGGGGTTGCACTAGATGACCCTCTGGAGGTCCCTTCCAACCGTAATCATTCTGCGATCTGTGACACCTATATGCTCTATGGTATACAGCCAGCCCCCCATGCCCACAGCAGCCCGGGGTTGGCGGGATGCTGGAGCACTGCTCGGAGCGCCTCCCTCAAGTGCGCCCTGTCACAGGACGGCTGCCCCAGTGCTGTCACACGCAGCTCTGCTCACAGAGCACAATCGACTCATTCAGAGAACTCACATAACAAATTGTCCCACACAGAGCAACTATCAGGGCCTTTTCATCCTTTGGGATGAAAATACTGCAAAGTATTTTGACAGATAAGTAATTTTTAAGCAATTATGCTGGAATTCAAAGCACATTCTTCAGCACAGCAAATATTTTGAAGTGGTGAAAGGCTGGAGGAGATCTATTTACAAACAAAAAGATTAAAGCTCTTTCTGACCCCACAATCAATGGAAGGATCAGATAGGACACAGCCTATCGAACACACGCTTGCTTCCAAACTGGCATGTCCCCTCTACAGTTTAGCAGAGAGAAACAAAGCTACCAGGTTTTCTGTAATTTAGAGGCGAATCCTAAATCCTGACTTCAGACTTTGGAACCTAAAGATAGATCATCTTGACAAACCTCAATGTACCTTCCCAAAGGTCTGCTAGGTTCTGCTGGAAAGTTTAAGAGCTGCTATCGGAAAAGGAAGGGTGGGAGAGAAACAAGACACGTGCTATGAAGTGAAGGAGATTTTCTACTTGGGCTTCTGACAAGGGTATTTCCTATGTCTTCTACAATCTCTAACATACTGAACTACTTCTTAGCTCTTATGAGATCTGGGTCTGCTTTAAGTTCAGTTAAAGTTCATCTGGCAGCTATATCAGCCTGTTCCTCTGGTGAGCATTCTTGGTCTTTGTACCCACAATGGAAAAAGGTTTGTTATCCTAGAGCTTTTTTAATTACAAAAAGAAAAACTACAACAGAAGGGACACGGACAGGGTACTATGAAATCTACACTCTGGAGAGATCTAAAATCTTCTATTCATAAGACTCAGATTTAAACTCTGAATACCTCATTTCCTATTTGGTGGAAGACACTGTTCTTAAATCAGTTGACAAGGAAATACAAGGGACCTTCTTGCATGCAGCATTTCAGCATGGGCATATACTGCTCCTACATCTTCAATTCCTATTCTAAGTAATTCTGATCCACTGTTGGGGGTGGAGGGGCGGTGTTTGTCATCTTCTCTGTCATGCTACAAGGAATATCCAAGCCCCATAATCTTAAAAGTAAATGCTACCTTGCACAATTGCCCACTTCCTAGATTCTCATTGTTTATAGATATAAGAACACCAAAGACACGTTTAGTTTCCACGCACTATCCAGAAAGGATAGTACTTCAATTCTTCTCCGCTCAGTTACTGGGAAGTTCCTTCTCTTGCAGGGAAAGAACTAGGATCATTGCAGCAAGAAGGAAAGAGAATATATAAGAAAACAGAGCATGTTTATATGGAGAGGTTATTTATCTGGCACCCAAGAGTCTTCATTCCTTCCATCTGGATAGGGTCATTAGAGATAAAGCTATTTAGCACCATTGCACACCAACCCCTTGCACTCATGTGGCCATTGAATCTCACTTTTCTTATACTGTAGCTTCTTAGAGCAGGTATCCTGCTTACACAGGATGAATTGCCCAGGATGCAAACTACTACAAAGTATTTTCAGTAAACATAAGAACAAGAATTAGGTTATGGATTGCCTAATTCTAACTGAAACTAAGACAAGAAACTTGCGAAATAAAGGAAGAATGGAGACAAACAACAACATAACAAGAGAAATGCTTAAAAATGGCTTTGATATATACATTAAAAAGACAGAACACATTATAACAAGGCTGGCTTGCAAGATATTTATTAGTTGTATATAATAAGTTATTTCATACTCCTAAATTGAATGTAATTAGCACCTTCCAAGGCATGCTCTTTRAAATGAAATCGTGCACCGGGGACAAGCCTAATTTTCACTTAAAATCAAGTTAATCATATCATTCAGCATGGAAGACGTTACATTTTGTCTATAAATCTCTCTGTTGTACTAACATAAATGGAGTACCTCAGCCACGTTCATCCCAGATTTTTCCCAATCTATGAATTGAATTCTCACTTCTAGGGTCAATACATCACACTTTAGTTCTATCTCAAACTTATTTTGCCATAAAAAAAAAAAAAAATCAGCAAATGACCATGGAGCTACAAAACACCAGAAATATTGTCACAATCTTTCTGATTAATTTCCCCTCTTAATTTCCAATCATGATAAAAAAAAACATTTTACACCCTCCTCTGTCTAAAGCAGTTAATGAAGCTACTATTTTTCTTCTGTTTTCTTTCTTCATTGCTGCACGGTATTCTTATTCAAAGCAGGGAAACAAGACACTCATACATCAAGCCATCAAGGAGGGGTCAGCACCCCCAAGCCTCAAGCCATGTAAGTAACCGGCAAGAAAAGGGTACATCCTACTCCTTGCCCTCCAATTACTGTTGGATAGTGGTTCCCTTGCACTGGCATTCCCAAAGCTCTGAGCAAGCTGAAGGTGCCAAGTCTACTTCCTCAGGACGGCCCCTCTATCTTACCGCTGATAAGGAGACAACGTCCTGCTGGACAAAGTCATCATTTTGTTCTCAGCACTCTTTCTCTAATCTYGCTGGTCTATGAAGCAGTCAACTGCAGGCAGGTCACTTCTGCCCTCCAGGCTTTTTCCAGTCTTCCTCGTCTGACAGACCTAGTTTGAAAGCCACTCTGTTGTGCTACCAGCTTCTCCCCTTCACGTTCCTTGTGTGAGGCCTCCCTTTGCAGTCTGCAGGGTTTGGCACCCCTTGCACTGAGGGCATCAGTGCTGGCATCACTCATCTTTCCCTGCAAGAAGGATTCCAGCAGAGGTGAAGCAATGAACTCAGCTTAGACATAAGGCCATCGGATGACAAAATGTTTCATTTTGAACACATTACGGTGTTAGGAGGAAGAACAGTCTCCTCAATTTCACTGCTCTCCCCAGCTCCATGAAGGTGTCTAAAGTGCCTGTATCACAATCCTCCTCTCTCACAAAGTGTGAGAAAAACAGGAACCCAGGTAAAAACCTCACCTATCTAAGGAGATTTAAAAGAAATAAAAGCAACAGGAGAAACAAGATGTTCCACGTTGGCCAACGCACAATATCAAGTTCAACATGCACACACACAAGGAAATACAATGAGAAGAAAATTACTGAAAATAACTTAATGTTACTAATCAGGAAAGATGAAAGACAGATTTCCTCTTCACCACATAAAAACTTAAAGATTCACTCATTAAGGACATCTCTCAAATCAGCAATTAATTGTGGCAAATATTATCCTGACTGGCCAGCAAATGTAGCATAGTTTAGTGAGAAGAGGGAGAAAGAAAAAAAAAAAAAAAAAAGAAAAAGTAGGCACAGTTTGCACAGTTTGTTTCCTGGAGTCAGATAGCTTATTTCTCAAGTGTCACCAAGGAAAGAAACAAAAGTGTTTCTTCATTTCAGCATGTTTGCAGATCAGATAAAGAGATAATAAAACAGTGAAACATGTTTATTAATAGACATYTAAGGAAATTTTCCATTTCACATTTTAAATATCCTTAATTTCAGGGCCATTTCCACATTTCATCCCTTTAAAAGTACTCAGGGAAGAGTTGATGGAAAGTACAACAGGAGTAATTAAGAAAAAAGAAGAAAAGATTTTGAGAGAGATTTTTTTTCTTCCAAGCAGTACAGGAAAAGGTCCCCAATTCCCTCTAACTAAATTCTTTAGTCAATTTTTAAAATATCAACTATGCAAACTCCTTTGGTCTTCCATCCTACCCTTCACAATAATGGAGAAAGAAAGGGGTATAGAACTAGCACATCACTATTCAAGAAACAATTAAGCTCATTTATGAAAAAAATGACAAGGATGAGACACTGTATCACTATATTTCCCACATAAAGATACTGCACAAATTACACATTTAACAAAACTCAGTCTTACCAGTCAATAATGACTCTTGTTTCACTTGTGCTCCATGAAGTACCTTGATCAAATGGACAGATGTAGCAATCAGACCCAAGTTCCTATGGTTAAGTTGAAAAGAAAAATGATCGCTTGATATTAAATACCCTAAAATAAGCAGACATGCCTCTTTAGTGAAATAGTAAAAGACTAAGGTCCTCAGAAACCTTGAAATAAAAATGAGTTTTGCCTGCTTTAATGTGCTTGACAGCAACGGCTATAAAATTGCYACCACGAGCAAACTAAATAGGCTTACTTTTTGTTTCAAATCCCTAGCTTATCCATAAATATTTTGCATTCCTTAAGACAGTAGACTTGTATCTCTTGCTATAGAGGCTCTCTAAATCTCTCTCACAAAAGGAGTATCTAGAATGGATGCAGCTTTCACATTGTCAATATCATCATCTTTCCAAATAACCCATTCTATCAATTAGTAACACAGATACAACACACAAACAGTCCTGCCCAAAGCAGAACAAAAACAAGTTCATGCTGTGATGCAGTTGAGAAGACACACTAACGCTCCCCCCCATGCTCTCTCATGTTGCCCTTCCAGCTCTCATGGAAAGGTTCATGACTCCCCTCCTGAACCTTTAGAACATGCTAACCACTAACCTTGTTAACTATGGGAAAATCTTAAAGATATGTCTGTAGTCTTAAGTGAAGATCAACCTGAACATTAGCAATTTTGGAGGCTGTACATTCAGAGTTAAGTCTTTTCCTCCCTTTTTTTCTAAATCTAATGTTAAAAATTAGCAGGTCACATCTGCAATGTAAACAATTTGGTTTAAATACTTCGCTTTGCTTCCAATTTAAATGTTCAGCAGAAATGTCTATGTATGTTATTTAGCAATAAACTTGTAAGATTTTAAATATCAGCAAAGTGATTAGTGAATTATAGTCAACCTAAAGGGAAATATGCAAAACTTTGTGAGCAAGGCAAGAAAGCTCTAATAATAATTTTTACGTGCTCCAATAATAAAGATGTGGTGGCACGGCCTGCCAGAAGTGAGTTTAGTTGGATCAAAAATGCCCAGATGATTTTATTTCAAAAAATGAAAACAGCAGAGATGGCAGCATATGCAAGCAACAAAACAAAAAAAAAAGTGAAAAAATGCAGTCAAGGGAGATGAAGCCTCCAGCCTCCAATTCACTTGTACTTTAGTAGACGGGTTTCTTGAGAAGACATGGGCCAGGGCAGAGAGGAGCTGAAATTTCAGAAGATATCAATACCACYTCTATCACTCTCCACACCTGTGCACGAGTTACTGAAAAATATTGTATCACTACAGATTGATGCTGGATAATTATATGCCTACGTATTGTTTGTTAAACCAAAACACACTCTTTTCTTTAACTTCTACTATAAAAGGACGCCAAAGATGTATTTAGAAGTTTAAAAACACACACATACACACTGGTACACACAGAATCTATTAACATGAAATATTTCATAATCCCTCTCAGTTCAAACTACTTTGCAGCAAGCAAAACAGGAAAAATGACCCAGGAAGAAAAAAGGCACCATATTCCTCAGTAGTTTCAAAGTTTATTACTCAATCCATTTGTTTACAATTTTTGCCTTCCTATAAACTATCAGTCTTGATCTTGTTCAAAAAACTTATGGGTTTGGGGACTGTTTAATTGTTATTATTTTTGTTTTAATATATGCATGATTTTTCMTTCCATTTACAACTTCTGATCATCCAGGACATTTAATTCCAAAAATTGACTGTAGATTTATAAATATTTAAATCCTACCCAAATACAAGGCTGACTTACAGCTTGCTCAAAGTACCCAATGTGGTATTTAAGGTCACATAATAAGATAGGTTGCTCCTTAGCCGAAACAGTACCTGATGAGTGACCCACATGGTCTTTTATGGTACAAGCATGGTCAGAGGCTTTCATACACACTTACCTGCCTCCTTTTGCAACCTAAAGGAAGCAAAATTACGAGCAGCTCACTTCCTAAACCAAAGAGTTTCCATCACTGATAATTAAACAGTGAACTTACTCCTTACACTACCTAAACAAGAAAATAAAATCCCATAAAGGGTATAGCACTTGCACGACCAACCCATACTAAAGACACAAATGCTTCCTTTCATTATTCAGAAGTGCCCCAAGCTCTGACCAACAAAGGGCTCAGCTATTTCGGCTACTTGCCTATTTCATTTGAAGGCACTGAGTCAAACAGGAAATGCCACTTAATAAATCAACCAACACAGTAGGATAAAGTGAGAATCTATACAGATCACACGCATCAGAAGGTTGTATTTTTGCATGGGTCATAACGATACCTTATGACATGTTGATTCTTGGCACACTGAACACAAGCATTCCTCAGACACCTGAAACACTCTGCTATGAGCAGCAGGCAGGTGTCTGCATCTCCTGACTCCCAGGTCTCCTCACACACTCGTTCCATTTCATTTGAGGCTTTTGTCAGGATTTCCAGGACATCCCGAAATAAACTTTCTTCTGCCATTTCTCTGAAATAAATAAAGACATAGATAGAACAAAAAGAATTTTTTCTATCAAAAAAGGACATTCAGGTTAACTAGACAAAAAAAAGTAAYTGGCATAAGGTATTTCTGCAAGAACCACTAACCATCTCAGATGTACAAGGTCTTTCAAGTATAAAGGCCAAAAAAGGCTACCATGGAGTTGCGTTGTGTTCTTTACAGCTTTTCAAACCACATGGGAGTATTAAAAAGAAGTCTCTCTAGTGCAAATGGTTAGCATGATTATGCACAATGCCACATGTTCTGGTGAGAATTTGGAACTGGTTTAATTACTTACCACAGCTTATATGTTCAGCACAAGACACTTCAGAGGGAGCTACCAGAAGCTTCATTACAAAATAGCATATAACTGCACTAAACACCATTCTGAAGTATGTGAATCAAGGCCAAGGGGTAAAGAAGACTTTGTCTACTCAATAAGCAACTACTCCAACACATGATGCAACTTTTAGTGTATCACAACTTGACAAAATAACACTGCAGTGTTGCAAGCACAAAGACCAATACTAAACGAATGAACAGCTCAGAGGGCTGATACTGCAGGATTGCACTGAATACTTGGATTCAACAGATTCACTAAAAGTGTGGGCACATCTGCAGGTGATCTGTCACACGTATGTACACAATGTTTCCAGACTACAGCTTCACATACTCTCCACTGATTTTATATTCAAAAAGGTGATTAGGGCAAGAGATTAAAACCACAGATAACTCAAATTAGATATATTATGATGGTGAAAAAAAAGCCACACTAAAGAGTGCTTATTGTGCATTCCAGTTGCAGAGCCATAAATTTACTCATGCAATACTCCTGACCAGAGTCAAACAACCCAGGAAATCCAGGTGACGTTTCCTTGTCCCTTAGAAAGGATTACAGTGTACTCAAAATCAAACAGGAAAGGTAGAATTAAAGTTTTAAGAGATAATGTTAGGAAATACCTCTTAAGCTAAGAACAGAAAAATATGACATGAAATGCAAATTAAACAACACAGTTTAGGCCAGAAAACTCTACCCTAATGGAGATTAGCAGATGATACTGTATTACTGGATTGAGGCTGTTTCCCTCCAATACCCAAACMTTTGCACAACTCTTTACCTAAAGGCAATCACACCTCCATTAAATCAATCATCTGCAAAATTATCATTCAATTGCTATGTTAGATTTCACATCTCCAAGAAATACATAATTTAATCTGAAATATGGTGAGATTGTAGAGTAAGACAAATACCCTTACACAATATCCAGCTGCACCAAAAGCAAGGCACTAGTCAGCTCCATCTACAGATGAGGGAAAAAATAACAGATAGTTTTGTTTCTATCCTCAGTAGAATGCTTCTGAAGAAATGTCAGTGGCACAAGAAAAACAAAATACAGATGTGGCCTGCAGTCCTAAAGAAAACACAAGGGAGCTCACATAACTGGAAACAAGACTTGGAGTTTTAAGGTTTCTTGAGAAATAGACATTCAAGACTTGAATCTTCCACATACAAGAAGCTGACAGCAGTTTCTCCTATAATTACCTATGCAATAAGCTGGACTATCACATGGAAACACTTGGTTATATCCCAACTCCAAGTTACAAAAATCAGTGGTCAATGCAAAATTTACAATTTACTATATTCAATTATTTTAAATTGGTAGACTGGAGAAAACATTGCAAATATTTTTATTCGTGTTCTAGTGATGCCTACCATGAAAATAAACAGTTTATAGTCATTTCAACCCTGGAAGAGTTTCCATTTTTGTTACAGAGTTACACTATAAAGAAGCAGTTTGGATAATTGGATATCTGATTCCAAAATTAAAATAAAAATAGAGCTACAACAATGGTATTGTCTCCTAATATTAGATTGAAAGTAAAGAAATCTAAAGAGGGTACTGCAAGTTGTCTAGCAAAATACCAAAATGAAAGTCTTGTCTGTTCCAACAGAGCAAATGTGCAATACACAATAAATCCATTGTGGATGTGGAAATAGATGTGGATTTGGGGTATCAGCAAAGGTAGACAGACCTCCAAATCTCTCCAGTTTTGTTCACTGTGAAGGAAAAAAAGCACATACTCAAGCCAGGTGATTCTGGGTGGAATTCAAATCTCTTCCTACAAAAAAAAGGAACAACCTTTACATTTTAAGGAAACAAGCAGAGGTTATCCTAACAGGAAGGGGTATGACTTGAAAGGTTGTTTGGTATAGTAGAGTTTTCTTCAGATAAATTGAGACTCTTGCACACATTTAAGTACATCAGTGCAATTTGAGTGTGYGCTACAAAGGCATTCAGAAATGAACCAAGAGTGACTGCAGGATTGCTTACATTATTATTTTAAAAATTATCTTCTCTGCATTATGTCAAAGATCCACCACCTACAGATAAAAGCAATGTCTATGATTACTTAAGTCATATTTTTGAAACGATACTCTCCTCTCATAACCTTTTTCCAAATCTTTAAATACTAATCCACAAAATTAATCAGTGACAAGACTTTTTATAGCTTTTAGATGCTTTTGTGAACAGGTCTTGAAATTCATTCAAAATTGTTCTGTGAATTTTCCAAAAACTTCTATTTCCTATTCTTTCTTACTAACGACAAAATAGTCACAAGTTACTTTTGCTACTTGTCCTTGATTTCAACATAAAGTAACACAAGCTGCTGCAACCCAGAAAGAAGCAGTCAAGCAGCCCTGCCTTCACACAAGGCAYCATCTCCTATTAGGTCAAAATAGTAAGAAGTGGTATAACAGTATCAAAGATTACTTTCGCTCCTTAAAAGATCTAAGACCTGCTAAAAATAGAAAATGTAACATAACATCCTAATGAATATAGATTTTAAAGCCCTTATCCAACCCTGCCACAAAAGCATGACACTGGTCAAGAATTACATGAAGAATCCCAAGCTGCTAGGTTGTTCATTTCCACTCTATGTTTTTGGAAAGTTCCACCTGCATGAGCACTACTATTTATCTCCACAGCATTTCTCGGAATATATACATATAAAGCTCTCTTATGGATTAGTAATGGAAGCACAAGAACGCAAGTGCAAAGCTGTGCCATGTGCTCAAAGGCACTCAGGTCTAGAGCAGAGCAGGTCGGTGAACCTCAAGTCTCCCAAACACGACCATACTGTCGTGTAGTTAAGAACTATTTCCCTACCCTTACTGGCTCTGAAATATGGACCAGCAGGACTCACTATTTCTGTAATTCTTCTGTAATTACAAGCAAAACACACAATCACAACACAATAATGAGATCCATCACTGAAAATTGCTGTTTCAAATACTGAGTGTCCAGTGGTTTGTGTTCTGGTTTCGGAACAACAACTGTATGTTTGAGGGTTGGCACCTTCATTTCTTCYCTCTTGACCTTTAGCAACTTAAGCCATCAGAACCCCCAAACAAGCAGCATTAGTGTGAACTTCACTCCAACCCACTTGGTCTCCCACAAAGACCTGAAGTCATCCTGGGAAGGTCATTCACGTGGCTCAACCTTTGCATGCCCAAGACACCCTGCCAATGCCAACGGAGCTGCCTGCGAGGTGGTGCCCTGTAGGGAGCCCTTGCTCTCCACAGTACCCATGCGCTTTCTGTCCACGCCTGGTGACTAACAAGAACCTCCTGAACTCCTCTCTCCACATTCACCAGGCACAGCCCGTTCCAGGACATGAACCCACAGCCACCAAGGCCCAAGGTGTTGCCCACAGGCCTGATGCACGTTCGGAGCAAGCAGCTGAGGCTTGGGCCGTCGCCCCGAAGGGCTTTGACGGGTGCAGCTTATCCCGGCGGGGCTGGACCAGCCTACTCCGCGGGCTAAAGCGTCGAGCTCCAGCCGGGCCAGSCCCTCTCCCCCCAGCGCCGCCGGGCGCGGAGCTCCCCACCTCCGCCGCCCCACGTGGCTGCGGCGCCTCC